>JAHWXV010125411.1:0-15899 GCA_024586415.1 Phrixothrix hirtus | reverse complement strand
GTGTGTGTGTGTGTGTGTGTGTGTGTGTGTGTGTGTGTGTGTGTGTGTGTGTGTGTGTGTTGTGTGTGTTGTGTGTGTTGTGTGTGTTGTGTGTGTGTGTGTGTGTGTATGTGTAGGAATTAAGAATTCATGTAAAACCGGAAGGAATTCATAAATGCAGTATTAAACCGCTTATTTAGGTCGGATACAGAACGGGGCAAAATAAAGCATTATTTTTAAATTTGTTAAATTTATCTTTGTGCACTAATTTTGTTTGAAAATAATAGAATTTTTAAAAGATCATCCTCAATATACTGTTCTTATATTGTGAACATGGAGAATTCATATTTTAAAAAAGTTAGATGAGTACTAAAACTAAAAACTACTAAAACTTCATCTTTTAATACGCATTAGTCTCCAACAGTCTTTATTTGACTTTTTTACATTACAAATAAATTACTTGATTTTTATAAAAGACAGAAACTTCTAAATTACATATATTAAAAACGATAGTTATATATCTGCGTAGATATAATACTCAGGAACTAGTACATCATTAAATTGAATGCCGAAATAAATAAGTTATATTTCATTATTTATTTGAAGTGAATCCTGTTTCAATGTGTGGTCATATTTCATATTAATTAAAATTTGTGAATGATTTACAGTTTTTATACTATCTCATGGAACGTATAGAATACTAATAGATAAATATTGTCGTCTAGGACCACACCAAACGTTATTTGGCATATTATACTCCGAAAACATTATTATTCACTTGGCTTTTAACAAAAATGCGTCAACTTCCTTGCATATTTATGACACATTAGTGATTAAAATTTAAAAAGAAAAAGTCTGTTTTATAAATTAGTATTTGTTTAAATTACTACCGTTTACTGAAAACAGAGAATACATTACACCTTAAATTTAGTTTGTAAGGAAGCAATGACAACATTAGTAATAATAATATTTGTAAAAAAATACAAGTTGTACATGAAAACGCAAATTTTTAAACAGTAAGTAATTAGAAACGTTATCGATATGTAAATAAACGAGGTTAATCAACATTTGTAGTACAACAAGACAATTTTTCAAATTAATGCTGCAAAACTATCAATTTTAAAAATTGGGGCTAAATATTAAAAATTAAACAAAGTAGTTAAAAGATGTTACTGTACTCAAATCTTTGAAAAACCTCGTAATGCAATACCAATCTATTTACCTTGACAATGTCGCTGAGGAAGGAGTTCTCGAAAGGGTGTTTACTGTTATCCATTACCAGGAAGCACCTTTCGAGAGTCATTTTCTTCTTGCCCATTTCTGTCGTAAATGGTATGATAGATTATATTTATTGTATTATTGCATTCATTTGGCTATTTGAGAACAGTTGCCATTATTTTAAATATAATACGTTACCTATACTTAGTTTATTATTCAATAAAAAAATAGTTTCTTAAAGTCGCTTTAAAATTGCGTTTTTGCTTTAAACATAGCTAGTAGATATTTATAGTTAGAAATTCAAGCTGTTAGTAATTTAAACGTTGTTATCGGCATCCGCTAACAATTAATGTGTTATACAATAAACGCCCGTTTATCTATACAGGCTGTTCTAAGTTAAGTCGGCGTTATTGCTAACTTTGTCATTATTAAAGATAGAAAGTAGAATAAATTTACAGACAATTGCCATTTTTTCTGCCGTTTGCGATGGTGAAATCAGTAAAACAATTGAGGATCGCATTCTTGACTTATTTAAAAAAAATGGCAATCTTTTTAATGGTACGCCGTGTATATTTTTACACTAATCGAAAAGAAATTAAATTTTGATCAAAAATTACCATTTGTCCCATTGATAGAAAATTATAAATGAACAAGATATATAAAGTTCGAGGAAATTCTTAAGAAGGGTATAAGTAAGAAACAGTTTGTAGTAAAGTATGTTATTTTATTATAACAAAATAAAGCTTTAACAAATGTTCAAAAACATCCCTTCTTGTTCCACACATATCTGTTCATGTTTAGAAGTACTCCTTGCGGACTTTGTGATAGTTTTGCTGTTGATATTTCTTATAATATTAAAATGGTTTCTTGAATTTTATGAAGAATTTCATATCTTCGTTTATAATATTGTTTTTTAAATAGCCCCAAAAGAAAAATTCCAGTAGGGTCAAGTCTGGTGATAGAAGGGACCACCCAATAGAACCATTTCTCCCTGAACACTTAATTTCAAATAATTTTTGATATAAATTATGTGCTGTCTTGTTGAAAAAAATGTCGTTCATGTTTCAATTCAATTTAAATCATGCAGAAATTCCTACATATCGTGTATCTGTTAAGGTTTATTGATAAAATACAAGACCAACTACCGTCGACCCCATCACACCACCCCAATAATTAAAATTCAAGCGTTTCTTGGGTTATGAGGATGACAGCGTCAGATTTTCTCGGGCCCAGTAATGACGATTTTTTTTGTTAAACATATCATTATTGGAGAAATTTGCTTTATTGTTCTATAAAATCAAGTGGAATGGGTTTAGATCATTTCTAGAGGCATTTAAAACTATTGACAAAACTCCATACGCCGTTCGTTATTACCAGGACTGTTAAATAAAAGCGTAATTCTTTTATAGGATAACGCTTGTCCGAATACAGCCCATTTTAGTGAAAATACGCTCACTAGATAGGTTTAAGGGGCGTTACTTCATGCTCTTTACAGTTCCGACTTGTTGCCTGACGATTATCATTTATTTGATCTAGTTCAGAAGTAGCTGAGAGGGCAGAAATTTACATCAAATTAGCAGGTAATTGAAGCAGCGTAAATTGACTGCGCACGCAGTCAAGAAATTTCTTCATTGGAGTCATCAAATTTCCCAAGACATGGAATAATTGTATTTTGAAGGTAAGATATTATTTAGAAGCATAATATGTATGTACTTCATTAATTTTATATTTTTGTAACTATTGTTAGAATAATGCCCGGGCCTGATCTATACTCTCATCTTGGTAAGATGCCTTCTTTCGCCAAGGATGTAGTACAACTTTTATCTTTCTATTCATTAATTTAACGAATTTCGCAGTTAATTCTTGTGAATTGTGTTTCCAGTCTTGGTGTACTACAATTTGCAACTTTTTTAATGTTCGAGGAAACGAATCTGTTTTCATAATGTGTTCCTTTAGGGCGTATCATAATGTTAAATTTGGTTGAAACCTGAGCTTCTTGCTGGTTTACTTGTCGTAGGTATTTCCACTTCCACCAGGTATTGTGATATTATATCTCCAATATGATCACAAGAGTTATCATGCATTATAAGGATCGTTTTGAAAGCGGTTATGGCTGTGAATGGCAGAGCGTACTTATGAAAGTTACGGCGAATGCATGAAATATACCAGTCATTCGTTACCTAATTTCAATCACCTATGTACCTCCTTCAAAACTTAAATTTGCCCAAACCAGTACTGAATTGTTTGAAAATTAATGGTTTGTGTTAACGTACTTGAGATAATGCCTTTGCTTTCTCATCAACTCACTAATTTACGCCCATCCGGCTTAAAATATTTAAATATATCCAAGTACACCAGATTTTGAGTAAATAATAAAGCTTTAAAGGTCATGCTACTGCTCTTTATTCGATTTGAGTTATTGGTGCTATTCGTTTCAGAAGCAACACGTTCCTATTTGAAGACAATGTTTTTAATTAAAATTAAGAGCTAGCTCTTAGTTTAATTAAAAATATTGTCTTGTAGATAGAAACATGTTGTTCCCGAAATCAGATGAAACAAAAATTTACTTAAAAGATAAATAAAGGTTACGTGACTATATAAAATAAAGCTTCAAAAATATAAATAAAAGGATGGAGTTTACTCCTATGAACAGCGCCAACTTTAAATTCAGAACAAGTGAAAAGCCAAAAAACTGTGATAAGAGTATAAGTAAATGAACAGTTCTAAGGCTTCTCGCCAAAAGTTTTGTATAACCTAACTAAATCGGAAAAATATAAAAGTTTGTACTTTCAATCAACGTATCGCAGCACCTGCAGACCAATGGTTTCGCCCTCTTGGGGCTATAAGAGTTTTTTGGCTTTTCACTTGTGCCGAATTTAAAATTTGCGTCGTTCATAGGAGGAAACTTGATTCTTTTATATATATTATTAACATGCTCCTATTAAAAACTAACCAGTATTCTTTGAAAGCTTTAAAAGTTAGTTTTGGACAAATTTCTTTTATAAATATCTTCAATTTTAGGAACATTATGAATAAATCCTTTTATAATCATTTGAAAGGATGAATTCCAAATTCACAATGAAACAATAACTTTCTTCAGTCATGACCATTCTAATTCAAACTTTATTGAGTAAAATTTCGTTTTCATACTACACCATGCCGGAGTGATTAAGATACCTATCGTGAAATCGTAAACCCTACAGGACTTATAGCGCTGAAACAATCATTATAAAGATTTTCTGTAACCATGTTCCAATTAACATTTGTTCCAGATCATTGAAATACTTCTGTGCTTAGTTCAGTCTAAATTTCACTATGGGATGCTATTTGGAGAAAATGGTCTTCCTTGGCTGTGGTGCATCTGTGTCGAACTTAATTAGCTATTTTCTTAAAACTCCCTATATCTTTTTCATTATGAGTAATGTAGTTAAATGGTACACTGTTAACTGCTACACGATATCATTGCAAAGAGCTACTACACAAGCAATTACCTATTGCTTATTATGGGGTCAATGAGCCATAATAATGTAATGAATCCTTTTCAGAAATTGACATTTATAACTGTAATTTTAGAATAGCTAATTAAATTTCAATAACAAAAACTAATACCACAAAAATTTAAACGAGCAAGGCAAAATGTTCGGAATGCAGACTAAATGTTTTTAAATACATAGACGTCGTAAAATATTTTTTGACAAAATATTTAATACCAAATTATAAAAGCTGTAACGTATCTTAATTTAAAAAGTTTGTATAAGACAGCACATGACTTTCTCGTACGTATTATAGATATGTAAATAATGCCCACAAATGATTAAAATATTATTTTCGTTTATTTTGGAAATGATAATTACAACGGTCACCCATACAAATTATTGGAAACGCAAAACGTTGCTCAACTCCAGAGATTGTCTTCCATAACTGTCTTCAAAAATTTTCTCAGAGAAAACTACTAGTCGCGTAAAAGAGTGTCATAGACGTAATAAATTTGGCATGTTTAAAAAATTCATTGGAGCTATTTTCGTGAAAATCGCAAAAAACCTAAAAACCGCTAGAATAAAGTGGCGCTTCCGAATTCGATTTCAACGTAATTTTTATTAGGGTGTATTAGTAAAGACTTAAATATAAAATTTCACTTTACAACCATATTTAGTGATACATTGAACATATACATATACACCTACACACACAGAACAATTTCTAAACACATGTTTTTCGGAATCAGGGGACCTGAAAGCAGGCATTTTCGTTAAAAGCTGGATATCGAAAATCTTGACCGAAAACAACCATCTCTCTTCATATAGGGCAAAAGAAAGTAGAAATAAGTAATAATATTGACTATTATTTGTACATCTTCTATTATTCTATTCTATTACGTATAATTCCCGACAATAAATTCTTCATATACTTATCTATCACATATTCGAAACAGCAGTTGTTTGACTAATTATTTTCAGATTAGGAAGGGCTCAAAATGTGGAGTTTTGCATTCTTTATCATAAACTAATTAAAGTAATGATAAAAATAAAAGAAAACCATTACGAGATCGTAAATGTAATTTGTGATATCTACTGAATTCCTAAATATGAAAACAATAGGAAATTAAATTTTTCCTGAATCACAACACCCTTAAAGTAAATTCTTATCCTACATTAAATGCAAACTTTATTTAAAACCTAAATTTTTCATCAAATTTATGGATAGATATTACCTTTAAACTTTTTACTCAAAACTTTTTGGCCATTTTAAATTTATTGAATACGACACATTTGAAGTTAGCAGATTCCGTGAATCATTTCAATAATTTATTAGGTGTGTTGCCTTGTAATCAATGTCATAAGTTCTCGAATTCAATTTTATTGGGGTCAATTGACGCACTAAGGATTTTTAAAATATTATAGGTTAAAATTCATAGAAGGCGTTCTTTCCGTAATATAGAACAATTGAATTTAGGCCATTTATAAAATATTTGTCTAAAAATAAATTATGTTGAATTTTTTAACCCTTTATTACGCTTTTTGCTTATTATTTGCTATTTACACATAGAATTTGTGGTAAGACATAATACATGAATGTAAAAGTAAGAATTAATTATTACATTTATTCAGATATTTCAAATGGCCATAGAAAATTATTACCATAACAGAAAATTGTACTTAAAGGTAGTCTCTTTTCAGATGGATTATTAGATAAAACTTCGCTTTCAACAAAGCATGACGTCGACTGTCATGTAAACTTTGAAAATTTAAAAGAAATATCCAGAACGTAACGTTGTAAATGGATTCCCATATTTATCCACTAGTTTTCAGTTCATTTAGTTAATCACTTTAATAATTTTCCAAAACTGGACCTTAATTTTACTTACCGTTAGTACAAAAGCTCAGAAAAAACTAATAAGAGAGCAAAAATGTTTGTCACCCGTTTGAATTTAGCGAACTACTAACTTGGTTATTTTTACTATGTTGGAGTTTAGGAACATTATATTTAAGATTTAGTTTGAATATGTATCACGTATTTTCATTATTGCACGTGTTTTACTGTAATTTTATATTTTAATAAATGTTATTTTCGTTGAAAATCGATTTTTGCAGCACTGGTTCCATTATTACAATCTGTAAGTGAACGTTAAAATACATTTTATAAAATAGATTATTTAAGAACTTCAATTATCAGACTAATGTAAAACAATATGACCAGCCTTAGAAACATTTATCTTCTGCGCTAAATTCAAATAGACGATAAGCTTCTGTCTCATCCAATGCAAATACTAAATATAATATACGAGGGTAGTTCTATAAGTTGGTTAGAAATTAAACAAGCAGTTGTTTATTCGATGTAAAAACAACCCTTTTTTCGACATAGTTACCCTCCAGCTCAATATACTAATTCCAGCTATATTCAAAACCTTTAATGCATTCAGTAAAATGTGATTTATGAAAGTCTGCAGAATACGCGTATACTTCGGCGATCACTTCTTCATTCGATGAAATTATCTTACCAGCAAGCCAAGTTTTCATATTTGGGAATAAGAAATAGTCAGTAGGAGCAAAGTCGACTGAATATGGGGCATGTGGAAGCATTTCGAAATCAAATTAATATATTTTTGCAGTTCCAATAGTTGAAAAACGTGCAGGTTTATTATCTCGGTGAAACAAACTGTTTTCTTTGTTAACGGGGCCGATTTGCATTTAACTAGTCCACAAAGATGAACACAACTCTTCTGTAATTGTTCTTCCTTTTGAAGGTAGTCAATGAAAATTATTTCGCAAGCATCCCAAAAACCATTTGCAATGACTTTTCTAGCTGATAGTATCACTTTTTCCTTCTGAGGTCTATTTGAATCAGCTTCTGCCCATTGATTTTTAGTTTCCCAAGTATTGTGGTGGAACCAAGCCTCATCGGCAGTAATAAATTAATAACAAAAGTTAGATGTATTACGGTTGAACAGTTCCAAACAATACTTCAAAGTCGTTTTTGGCCCACTGTTAACAAACGCGGCACATATCTTGCAGAAAGGTTTTTCATAACCAAATCATCACGTAAAATTGAAACCATTTTATAAATTGACTTTAAAGCTTCCACAATTTAATCACCTTCATTAAACGATCTGTCAACACATCATAATTTACTTTTGTTATCATTTTTGGCGTACGGACACCTTTTAGCCTGTCAGGCTGTTTATCATTGCAATCGCTCGAAAAATCACAGCGACAATCATTAAACCACATATGAAACATTCTATTTGATGGAGCAGACTCTCTATTAAGCTTTTGTTTTGTTTCTATTATAGTTTTACCACGCGGAAAATAATCATAATGAGAATGCGAAAATCACATTTTCCATTCAAGCGAGACTAATTCAATTTGTTTAGTTTAAGTGTCTATCAAACATCAAGTAATCAACATATATTCTTAAAATTAGTACGATGCCATCTAGAAGAATGTACTTTAGTAAATATTATTGATTTTATTCTAGTGGGGAAATTTCTTGCATTTTACCTGACTTACTGAACTACCCTCATAAGTGGGGTTAGAAGTTGTAAATATTTCAAGATAAAGTAATTTAGATCAGAGAAGTTTAATCCTCTAGATTGTATAGAAGGGTTAAAACTATTTTTATCTTACAATTTCCTAACTGTTCTTAACTAAGTTGTTGTATCCCTAATTGAAGTTTTTACTATTTACGTTATTAATTGATTTTGCTGCTATATTGACGTTTCAATATAAACTTTCTTTAACTCTCATTTTGTATTGACTCCTGTTTCTTTTGAGGTTCGATGATTTAGGAAATTATATACAGGGTGTAAAGAAAATAGCGTTTATCTTTGTAACAGGCGATAGAAGACATCAATGCAAACAAAAAAGTCCTATACAACAATAGTCAAAACGTAACGGTTTTCCTAAAAAAAATTAGTAAAGGTCAAAACTTTGCCACAACAATAGTCAACAACGAACGAATATTTTTATTTGGGAGTTGCCCAGAATATAGTCCTTCCTATACATAACAAAACGTTTAATACAATTTTTAATAAAGGTAATCGTTAAGCCAGAATTTACTTAAAATTATAAATTCTACTAAACCGAAACTTGGTAACGCTTAAAAATTCAGAAAACTTTTCATTCATGAACAGAGGTCAAATACCGTAATGGAATACTCAAATAATTACAATATTATTAGTTTACGACTTAATCCTTATGCTTGAGTGCGTCCTAACCATCATCGCTAGGTATTGCCTAAGTGAAACACGACAGGTGTTAATGTAGCAACGTATGAATAATATTTATCCAGCATCCTAACAGCCTAGAACCTAATCTAATTAATAGTTATTTATTCATTTAACATTGAATAGGTAATTTTATTAGGTAAACTTGGCTCCATCGTAAAATGAAACAGGTTGTTGCGAAGAACAGTTTGTCCTATAGGCAACAATATTTTTATGTAGTGTGCATTTTGTGATCTTCACCGGAGTTACTTGTTTAGGGGATTTTGTTCCGCAATTACCTGCACCTTATGAACGCAGATCGTTCGATCGCTAAGCGTATTTAGTTTCCTTCATATTTAGCTATAAGATAGGCTATTTCGATGTCCCCGTAAAAAATCTGTTCACTGATGAACTGCTAACTTAGTGAATACCTTGTAACATTAAATGTACTACGCCTTTAATTACAATTATAAATCCTTATAATATATAGTTTGCTGAATTATAAAGATCTAATATAACCTAGTTGTAACGTAATAGGATCGTTTGAAAGCAAGAAAATTAGATATTCAACAAAATTTGTAAAATGCCTTTTTACTTATTCATACGTACTAAATCAAAATATAGTAAAATTTAAGAATTCTTCGTCTTTGCGTAATTTAGTTAATGTTATTTATTTAGGTTAACAACATGTAGCTGTAGCAACTTGTAGCAACATAAAAGTAAGTATCTTCCGAATGCAGTTTTGTCAGATCTCAATACTTTTAGTTCTGAATTTCTGTTGATCTGACTCTTGAGAACTTTCCATCTGCGTTAGACAAAAGTACAATGCCACGCCTTAATTATGGCATGTGCACTATCTTTCTAGCTAAAACCTGAGATATTGAGAAAACTACACTTATTTCTCGGGCGAACCCGAGTAAGCCAGAGAATGAGTTTTGAATGCGATTTTTCCATGCGAATCTATTTTGCCAATGTTCTACTGTCGTCTGTAAGGGTTAGAAATGCTCCCAGTACCGGCATTACTAGATCGGATTGACTTTAAGAGGAAACGAAACGAACAGTGGGTAGTATAATTCGTAAAAGGAAAGAAAATCTCTAAAGGTGAAGTTTTCGTAAATTTGAAAGTGATAGGAGTTTACAGGAATCAGAGATTAAACCCTCCTAAAATGAAAAAAACAGTCTAAGCTAGAACGATAGCTGTAATAAGACTGGCGAAGTTGAATATCACACACAAGTGGCCGAATGTAATTTCTCAGATGATTGTCATGAGGAAGATAAAATAATACAAAAATTGAGAAGTCAGATTTTATTCACATTTTAAATAAGTTACAGCTGAATTAGAGGTAGATGACTGGTTTATTCTTAAATTTCTTATGTCTAATAAACAAACACTATATAAGATTCAATGTCATCTACATATGTTTGAAGTAAAATTCGCTGGAATAATTAATAATTCTTGTCACAAGCTGAATTTAAAATAAAGCTTGCGACTACATCACGAGTATTCAACCACGGCTGGCAAAGCTACAGTGGAGCGAGGCGGGGTTCATCGGTGCTTTCGAAGTTGAACACTGTAGTTATTCAAAATTTGGAATTGTGGGCGCCACTGTTCTCCAGTCTAGTACTGCAGAACAGGGATTGTTTACGGAAAACTCTCTGTATATCAAGATGTTTGCGATCTACTTCTAGAGCAGAGACAGACACTCATGCGGTAATGCAGATTCGGGATATAGTTGGAGCTGAAGGAAAATTCGCTAAACGACATGTGCGAATATCCTTTTGACTGCTCCTGCATGTTAAGGAGCTGCAATTCACTATTGATGTAGGGGAGAGACCCCTTTGTAGTATGTCACAGCCCAAGATTTAATATTTAGTATCAAATGAAAATGGTATTAAAAATGATGTACCCTGTATATTAAAAGTAAATATGTGAGGCTTTATTACAAAATATGAGTTAGATCGACACGTTATATTTATCCCTGTAAAAGTTAAGAATGTACTCTGCTATGGTTAAATAATAGATGAAGCGGGTGTTCAATTCTATCACCTGGTATAACGTTACTAATTTTATTCACCACAAATATAATTTTGAATACGTTTTAAATTTAGCTCGAAGCAAATGACGCTTTTCTTAAATTTATTGCATACGCACTAGAAAGTTGAGGAGTTGATAAAATTCAAATTGTTGAAATAAGAACAACAATTTTGCACTAGACACGTTTATAAAATTTAATTAGGACTTCATAATACATATTCGTGGGACATAAACAATTCACAAAACAATAAAAATTGGTCAAAATGTATCTTAAAGCTAAAATACAGAAATATTGCTTGACGGAAAAAATTTTCACACTCTTAATACGCAAAATCAAGTCGCCCCTGGGCCGGAAGTGATTCTTGATAATTAACCCATAATACCACGGAGCTCTTTTATGTCAACGACATTGTAACAAAATAGAGCATAAGTAAAACATAAAAAGTTTGTAAAACAAGCTGAAGTAAAATATACAATTGTTAGGGTATTCAATAATTACTTCAATAAAAATTATAGTTACTATTTCAAAGTAAAACGTAAAGAAAATTGAATTATCAATCTTATAATATAGTCTTTAATTCATTTGTTTCACACGATTTCAAATCGGGAATCAATGTCCTTTACTTAATTATATTGATAATTACTGGGATTATTCCGCGACAGTAACCAGGTGTTTTCTTGGAACGCCAACGAATATGTCAGATTCCCAAAATGGGTACAAAAGAATATGACTAAAATACTTACAATTTTTCATTAATGACAATTGCCTTTAATCCTGGTCGAGTTATCAATTTTAAATATTTTGGAAATTCCACCTCAGCAACTGTGCTAAAGGTGCTTAAAATTTTCGTCCTAGACAATTTTTCAAATAGCTAAAACAAGAAGACACTCCCACCAAAAAGTAACTAATTTTTCATATTATTTTATGAATTTTTACTTCAAACAAAGCTACCCGTATTCGAACTTGCGATTCACCATACACTAATCGAATGTAATTTTTTTTCCTGTCGCACGAAACCGAAGTTAAATTTTCCATAACATGACGTTGTTCGCCTACGAGGCGCCTGTGTTTTTGTTACCTCGGCATTACTCCTATAGCAACCCAAATATTTATTAAACAAAATTTAAGTACTACACTATTCACTAATTCCGTTTGCGCCCTTCTCGGTTATTTCCAAGCGGAGCCTAACTTTTATCTTCCTTTCGTACGTGCGTTTACCCAAGGCCAGAATAATTTAGGTAAACAAACGCTGATTTCAAAAAACTTATACATGAACAACTGTTAGATTTGAATTGCTTTTTTTATCCTAACTGAATAAAATTAATGCAACATTTAATATGGTTTTATAATATGTTTCTTTAAAAACACTATACGAGGTGGTTTAGATTAGTTTACTATCTTACTTATGCTTTGGAAATTAGACTTTTGGATGGTATCTTAAAGTTATCCTTGCTCTAACAAATCTTATTTTAATGAATTATTTACATAATGATGCACAAATAATTTACCGTCACTTATGTCCCGGTTAAAAATAACAGCAAGAGCTGGCATTCTTAAGTATTTCATTGGCATGTTGTGAATGATAAGAGTGTTATAAATGCAGATTACGTTTTTCTTACGCTTGCCTTCACTTAAATTTGATTAAAGTGGTAAATTCTAGTTTGAGGTTTTTTTTTGATTTGTCTCAAATTTTTGGAATTTTTGACTAAGATTTTACTGGATGCATTGTGTTAGATTTTGAAAGTATAAATTTTAGCATGATGTTTCTTTTATTTGTTTCAGTAATGTTGCGTCTTAATATTATTTTTGAAATCTTAGTTATTACTGGGTTTACCGTATTAATGTTTGAAGGGAATAGATTTTTGCATACAAAATCCAATTTTTAATATGATAATATTTATTTCATTGTATATTCTTTCATTTACACTATCAGAAAGAGGGATTCTGCACTCTTAAATAAGAAAGAATTTGATATTTCTACTTTCCCAATAGCTTGGTTCCACTTGTCCTACCTTGGAGATTGAAATGTAAAAAATGTAAAAAACATTTACCAACAGTCAACTAAAGCACTACTGATGGTATGTATAGAATTTCAAACTAACTGATAATTAAATTAAACTGTGTAAATCTTAAAGTCGAATTTTTATAATTTTGGGTTCCATTTACCCTACGTGCCTTATTAAACTAGCAGAAAAAGCTTTAAAAATGGGAGTAATTAGTAACTTCTTCATATCACCTGAAATTATAATTTCTTAAATCTGTTTTAAAGCTACATTATGACAATAACTGCATCTTACCATTAACGTTTCATGATACGGCCAAGACAAAATTTTAGATATTGAATATTTAAAGAATAAAATTTTCACAACTTATTGTGGTTTTTAATAATTCAGAAGAAAAGTAGAATATATATTAGCCATGTTAATAAAGTTCAGCTTTAATATCTGTTAGTCTGTTAATAAAATTGAGTTTTAATGTCTGTTAGTGGCATAAATTGTAATTTAAGTTGCAAATAAGAATAATCTACAGGACTAAAAATTAGGCAGATGTTATTAGGTATGTGGAAAGATATAAACTATCCTCTACAAACGAACTCCGAGAAATAATTCTCCGCTGAAATAATATTTATTATTTCTTCGTCTAGACGTGTCAATTTATATGAGTTACAATGGAACAAGAAACGGAAAACAATAAGTAATAAATGGACGAGGTTTTACTTTAATTTATTTTTAAGATTCGTGGTAGCATCCTTAGCTCGAGTGGCGCTTTAGTAAATAGCTATATAATATAGCCAGCGATAAATTTGGAATTATCTAATAGTTAACTGATGGTACTAATATATGGAAATCAAAAATAAACTTCAGACGGTTTTGCTAAAATCTTATATTTCCATATATGCACATAGGTGCGTGTAATTGTAGAGTAGAAGGCTCATGCTACACGCAAGAAGTCAATAATTCCACAACTGCAGCCTATGAACACCGCCGACTCATCAGGGGGTTTCTACATTGGGTAGCAATTGCAAGCACGAAGTGGTGTGAAAGATCACGCAACCACCTACGTAAGTTAGTGCAATTAAAGTGTTCGCTGAAAATAGGCAGATTTAATCTATATTATTTTATTTAATTTTGTATATAAATTTTAATACCGATTTACAAAACCAATAGATTCGTTTCGGTTTTTAGAGAATAATGAATATTTAAATTATTAATAAGGTTTAAGGAAAATAAAATTGAAACGAAAATCATGTGCTTTATCACCATTCATTTGTCATCTATTTTTAAAACTAGGTTTAGGTTAAAATTCTATTAATTATTCTTTATTGTTCGAATAATTAATAATCGATTTATTGACAACTGTATACGTAAAAAACCAAATTAGGGGAAATTCTAATTATATAATAAAAGTACAAATACAAGTGATCATTGCTTACGATTTTGAGGATAATTGCAGCATTTATCATCTAAAATGTCTAGCTTGCCCACCATAACATACTTATTAAAAGTGATCGCTAAACATAAAATATTTAATATCTATAGATGTACAAACATACGTTTCTGCAACAGACAAGTGCAGATTGCATTCGACAGTAAAGATGCGATATCGGATACGTCCAGTCCATACATCCTGCGATATCCCGATACTTTGTTAGGATAAACATAGATTTCCACTTATCCTTGTGGGTCGCGTCGTCCCACGAATGCCAGGAACAGACGTTGCTGGAACCGATATATTTGATACGATATGATAAAGTCTCTTTATGAGATAAATATGCTTTAGGTTTTAGTTCCCTTATTCGTTCCTTATCCATTTGCGAAAAAAGACGCAAAGACGTTAAATTGATTGTGCACGTTATTTTTGTATGGTGCGCTAAATTGAACTGGTTTTCGTCATACAGATTATAACACACATGAAATGTTTACAATATAACGTTTTCTTCATCGAAATGAAACAAGTTAATTGAAAACCTACATATACAGGTACAATACAGGCACGCTTTGGAAAATGCAATTCAGAAAATTATAAAATATAATAGATTTACTTTGGAATCTAAGTAAATTAAAATGTTATTCTGTATTTTATAATTCACTCCGTAGTTTTCAAATATTTTGGTATAAATGTAGCTATGTAATAGGTAATTAATTTGCGAAATGAACTAAAAATGTTAATAAGACAAATCTATTTAATTACATTCCAAATTCATAGGTCACCCTATTCATTTAATTAAAGTATCTGTAATAAAAATAATACATTTCACTTATTATTACCTATACATATTAATTCATATACCGGGTGTCCGGATAAAAGGCACATTATTTAGCACACGTTGACACAAATCTGTAACAATTTTCTCGAGAGTTTAAAAAGCACAGGTTGAAGAAAGTAAAATTTCATGATTTTGACATTGAAATCATTCGAGTTATCAATGTATACTTCATGGCAAACGCTATTTAAATTCTATTTATGAAGCGCAATAGTATCGCTTTCGGCAATATGTAATTTTAATGCTTAATTTTTGTTGTTGCTAGGGATTTACTTTGCTATGCGGGATTAAACTTTTTCGTCCCTCTGGGACTACAGCAAAAATGTAATCACTTGTGTTTATAAGTGTCACTTTAGTCTTGGAAACAAGTGGCTACGTATGGAGTTTTAGTCACGGGAGTGCAAACAATTTTTAATCTAATTCGAAAAAAATGTTTACAAATTTTCGCGTAAAAATTGATTACAAATCCGAATCTGTAATGACTTACATTCAATCATGTGTTAAACTTACAACACAGAATTTTATTTTACTTTATTTAATATCATATTACACCTACGAGTAATTTTAAGTCCAACTTTTAACGCCGATTTAATCTACGACGCTTTAAGAGGGGCGTCCACGATGGCGTATCTGGATATATTGTTCGCTAGTTGCCCACTTGCAAAGTAGAGGGCGTAGGCATTTTCATTAGCTTGAAAAA
>JAHWXV010125323.1:0-11304 GCA_024586415.1 Phrixothrix hirtus | reverse complement strand
AGATGAACAGAATCCCACAAAAGTTGTTCGTTCGCGAAGCACATCCAAGAAAATGATTGCTTGTTTATTCGGTCGTACCGGACATGTCGCAAGTATTCCTCTAGAAGATCGAAAAACAGTTAACGCTGAATGGTATAAAACAATTTGCTTGCCAGAAGTCATCGAGAAAATCAGGAAAAATAATCAAAAACGTCGCATTATCCTCCATCATGACAATACCAGCTCTCACACAGCACGTCGAACAATTGATTATTTGAAGGAGAAAAACGTCGAATTAATGCCTCATTGCCCCTATTCACCAGATTTATCGCCTAACGACTTTTTTCTGTTCCCGAGTGTCAAACAAAAATGCGTGGACAGCGATTTTCATCTCCTATAGAGGCCGTTGAAGCATTTGAAAACCACATTTTTGAGATACCAACTTCAGAGTGGAAGAAATGTTTCTAGAAGTGGTTTAAACGCATGCAAAAGTGTATAAAACTTAAAGTTAAATATTTTGAAAAACAATAAAACAGTTTGTTCCAAAAAATCTGTTTTCTTTCCTAGTTTTTGTAACTACTTAAAAGGCAACCCTCGTAAAACTATTAACTGTCCCTCCTAAAGCTATAGGGTATTTACAACCTCTTGGTGTTGATTAATTTTGTTTTCGGAAAACTTATGTAAGGACCTTATCTGGTTAATAGCCTTATTTTGTAAATACTAGTTCAGGAACGACATCGTTACGTAACGATATCAACTTTTAACGACTTTTTATAGAAATCGTATTTTGTAGTTGAATCGTTAAGATTTAATTCTTCAACTTCAATAATCGATGTTTTTAACTCCAATAGTAACAAACGAATGATAATTTTATACTAAATGCTAAAAATTTGAACTAATTTATGTATGTGTAACATAACCACAACGTTTGTGTCAACATTCGTGAGCTGATAAGTACTAATAGCTAAATTAAATTAATTGTGCGTGCGCTAAAGTTACTGGCAAACGATATAATATCAGAAAGATGTTTGTTGGTATATTAAAACGTTGATAGCGTCTCTTAATTGGCGAAGCAAACGCCTATTTTCATTTCTGAAGAATAAAAATACGAACTGTTACAAACGTGGAAACCTGAATTTGTTTGTATTACTTTCTTTGTGGTTGTGCCTCCATTTACCAAATTAAAAAAGAATTTGAAGCTAGTAAATAACAAATAGCTTTATTTTTAACCTCAGTAGTCAATTAACATTTATTTGAAATCAAAATTGTAAACGTTAAGTATACATTGTGTAGGTGTAACGACCTTAACGACAACTTTTAAGATATCGTTACTAAACAACTACCTATATCTAACCTCACAGTCGTAATGTAACTACATCATTATGAGTTACAATTAAGAAAAGTTATTACGGAACTGCAATCAGCGCTAAACGACACCGTTATGATTTTCAAAATACAGATGCTAATCATGATATTTAGTAGCAAATCTAATCTCCATTTAAAAATAATATTACAAAAATGTATTCACTGACACACAATAAACTATTATTCTCTGGCTTTAGAAATAATTCCAAATGTGCTTGGTATAGAAGTGGGTATACAGACCAACGGTTTATGGATCCCGTGGGACATGCATCTTTTAAAATCGTACTCATATGAATCTACAGTGTAGTGTATATGGGGCACGTCATGTGATTAAATATGGAAGGTCTAAAAATCAGTTGGCTTAAAACGCTTTTTTGAAGACTCTTACTATTGTGAGAATTACAAACCATTAACCTTTACTTTGATAATTCCTTTTCATTATCACCCTTCCACCTTCCACCAGGCAGTAAATGTTAATTAAACTTGGAATTTAGTAAATCTCAAAGAGTTCTTTCAAATGATATCCTACTTCCTTACACGTTTTCCCTTCCCCTTTCATCAAACATTTGTTAAAGCTACTCCGCTCAATTTATTATAAGAATGCTTTCGAATGGCATCCCACTTCTCCCGACTTGTAATTCATAACATCAATTGTGCCTTTCTTCTGCATATGACTTTCATCCGAAAATTTTGCTAAACTGAGTAATGTTGATTAATATCCATCACCTACACTCATATACACATGGATACACATGGATATAGCAAATATAAGAAGACGCCAGCTATTAAGGTTGTTTTATGGGTTATCCGAAAATAGGCATTATTTTAAACAGAGTATTTCGGATATTTGGAATACCATGTTGCAGAATGAAAGTGAACTTTATGTAAATAATTTGAAGTTACTTTTTATACGATTATTTCAGAATTTTATATAAAGTAGTTCATAGTATGTCAAATGCTTTGATGTTTTTACTTTTTCGAATAAGACCACTACTTTAGAAATATTACAAAGAAATGCAGAAAAAAATGTTTGAAATAATACGCAATTTATTTTAAAGGTAAAACAGTCTTTAGGCGTCTCGTTACAATCTATGCTGAATAATCTTTACTGAAAAATTACGCGTCACTCTGTCTACCATCGAAGTTTTCTATTTTACACGGAAATGACAGATGTGTGGGAAACAATACTTCTTAAAGGAAAATGCTATTTCCTAGGATATAGTGTCTTAGGGAATAGTATTTATGGAAGGCTGTAGCACCTATTATAGCAGTATTGCTGAATCAATGTATGAAATTTAAGTAAAGCTTAAACCGATGCAAATACGGCAGAATATGATCCGAAGTATGTTTTACTTTTTCTTACTCTATATGTAATATAGAGAATATACAGTACAATCCGAATAACGTGAATATGCGATTATGTGAACAGCTCAATAATATGAACATCCACATTTCTCTATTATACAGGTATATGTATATTCTATAGTGTGAAGAATGTAATATGAATAATTCACCTAAATGATTTAATGAGTAATATATCATTTATTGCACTGAACGTTTCCGTATCATGTTTGTGAGAAGGTCAAAAAACAACAAGTTTAACATGTATCTTTGAAATTTTATTTTTGTCTTTAATGCACTCAGATTTTATATGTCATGAACTATTCTAATTGGGCTCAAATGCCTAAAACTAAAAAATGTTTATCCCCATTTGAGCAAATTAAAATTATAGAAAAATATGCTGGGGGCATTATTAAATGCTTCATTTAAAAATATGCATTTGCCAACTTAATGATTTACTCATTTAAAAAAAAATAAGTCTAAGGTAATGATAGTAATGACAGTAGTACATTAACTTTTAGTAAAAAAAGAACTTTAAGATGTGCAAAATGTTCAAAATTGCAAACAGCATTATATAAATGGTTTTAAAATAACGAGAAAAGCATCCGACTGTAACTGCTGAGATTTTGAAAGAAAAAGCATTAGCTTTAGGTTTGAAAATTAGTAGGATATGGGTATGGATGTTTTCAATGTTTTAGAATGACCTACAGAATACGGTATTTTAAAATAACTGAGGAAAAGCCTTCTCCTCAGCTTCAAGATGTGGATGCATTTAAAGAATTGGTGAGAAGAATAACATAATTTCGTTTGAATGGACATCAGATTTATAATTCAAATGAAACTTATTTATATTTTGAAAAATGTTTCCTGACAAAACATACGTTTCTGTTACGGGAAAGAGTGCTTCGATGCTTCTGGGATGTACCTATTCTATAGAGTCACAAAAATTAAAGCCATTAATTATCGGAAAATTTAAAAATCCTAATGTTTTAGAAACAAAAATTAATATTTGACACCTTTAAAAATTTTTTTTTACGATTTTGTTTCTGAGATAGCTAGAGATACCAAGTTAACCAATTTTGCATCTTAGCATCCATTTTTCAGGTAAAAAAGTGGCTATAAATGCAAAATATTCCGGAAAAGGCTATTATGATGCTAGACAATGCACCATCACAAACATCAGCAAATGAACAAAAAGCTAGTGATGCTAGAATGTTTGTTGTATTTATGCACCCAAATGAAATCCTATCGACTAGAATGTTCTAAGACTCACTAAACCTTATTATAGGAAAAGCTTACTTAGTTCGTATATTTGTATATCAAGCACACACATGAGAAACTTATGAAAATTTCATAGAAAAATGCTATCATTGATTTAGTATCCGCATGATAAAAACTCGATCTAGCGATCGTTAAAAGTGTTGGCACAATATATTATTTAAAGCAGAAAACTATCTGCCTTTTACCGCTCTACTTCAATAATATATAGAAGGACAGACAGATAATATAGTAGAAAACATAATTACCTTATTAGAAAAAAAAATACCTTAATGTAGATATTGAAGAATTCAACAATGACAATTTTGAAAGCGATAAAGATCAATATAGCAATAGCATGCCATCTAACGATTACTAAGATGAAAAGGAGGAAGTATCTGAAGTAGAAGAACAAATACTAACTCATCTGCAGTGGACTTAACTAGCAAGTAATTATTCTATAAATGCCAAAAGAAAATTTATACCACAAATGATATAAAACAATATTTCCCTTTAGGAACATTTCCAACACCTCACAGCATTTATAAGCGTGAAAAGGGCACAGCTTATAAAATAATTCAATAATTAAAGAAGTTCTATAAAGTGTTGAAGACTACTATCGAATAGTTATATAAAGATTTACATGGACTGTTAGGAACATTTGAAAAATATATTACACAACTGTTTCTTAAAATGTTTATAATTATTTTGTAAAAGTGTAACTTAATGCTATTAATTTAGCGCATCTGTGCTGTTATACATACGTTTTGTTGCACGGTGCTACAAAAACGAAACTAATAATTTTTAATTTTAATTTTAAAATTTTCTTTTAATTTTCAACGTGTTGTTTATCTTTAATACAATAATTGTAGTTCACTTAATATTTCATTAGAATTGTGATGATTCTATACTTACTAATTAAAAACGAAGCAAAATCGATTAACTTTAATAAGTTGTTGAAGTATTATTAGTTCAAGATTATATCTTTACTTTAGAAATATTAATTCTTTTTGTATTTCACTTTATAAAAACTCATAAGCAATTAATTATTTATTATGTTTTATTTTACTGCCATTCAAAATTATTTTAATTACTAAATTGTACTTTTTGAATAATTCATACAATTTTGTGGATGTCTACATTAATTTAAATCAATTTATTTTAACCTTATGACGAAAGCGTTTAAATTTTTATATTTATTTTCATTAAAAAGATATACCAATATTTTCCTTATGTTTTTATTAAAATACTTTGGGTTAGAATACTACACATTCAATTATATTCTTTATTATATAAAACTAATAAGTTCCTTAGATGTAGTAATTCACGTCGTTTAAATAATAAACACTAAGAAATACGTCGAACTATAAATGAACTAATATAATTCTGTATCCATATTTACTCAAATATTTTGGACTGGCGTGGGAAATGAGAAGGCATTTTTTATTGCCAAAAAAACACTTATTATAAACTGTATAATATATATAAATATATATAATAAAATTTTAATGCGTCCTATGTTCTATGTATATTTTAATAAATTTAAATACTTGAAATCTACAGTCAAAATTAATTTTTTGAATCTAATTCTTGGTATGGTGATTTAGTGCAATTTTAAGGAATTTTATAGATAGCTTATTTGATTTCTTATGCTAAGGTAGATGAAACTATTTAATGTTCCTAACATTAGTGGCGATCACAACTATTATATAACAATAAAACAAGTTTGGTGATTTTTATAAAATTCTATATTAGCTTTAATTTTCTTATGCAAACATTTTTGCAGTGTTATATTTTATACGATGAAAGCATGTTTTCTGTTTTTCTTTTTATTGGCAATATCTATTGTTAATAATAACGTTTTGAAGATTTAAATTTCACTGCTGATAAAATTTTTGTGTTTGCTCTTAAATACCAATCAACTTTAAAAAATTTGCTGACAGTTGCGCTCATTTAAGTTAGAATACGAAATAACATGGATGATGCTGTGTTTACTTAATCACAAAGGGTCGTGTTTTCAAAATATACAAAATGTTTGTATTAATAACGACATACAATTTTGTTGTACTGAATTGTAACGATACTAGCTAATTGTTTTTAAATTGTTTATTTATATTCACTAAAATTACAATTATTTACGTACACTTAATTACTTAAATATTTATTTCACACACTAACAGCAAACATTGATATTTCTATTTATGTATCTTTAAACGTATATGTATATCGGTAATGAGTAGTACAAGATTTTAATAAAAAATTAATTCAAAGAATTTAATCTGCTGTTTATATATAAAAGATAAGTTCTAAAACAATACTGAGAAGATTCGAGAATATTACTCACAATAATGTGTAATAAATTGTAATGCTATGACTTATTGCTGACCTAATTGAATTGACAGGTATCGGTTACTGCAATGAGCTATTTGGGGATTACATCATCTATTTTATTCTAGAAAAAGGTACTGGAATCTTCTATCAGATTTCTATTGTTTCTAATTTTCGCTACAGTATGTTATAAAGGATTTAGTGAATTGCTAGAATGTTATCTTGCACGCAGTACGTAACCATTCGACATAAATATTCGCAGAAGAAACCTAATAAAAGTTAGTACCCGGGGTGCCTTAAGATGATGAATTTACTTTATCCTATAAGTGTCGACATTTAAAAATGTTCAAATATTTTAGGTTATAATGAGAAATTCCCCATATATATATATAAATATTAAATAAACGGGTAACTAAGAAACAAAAGTATGGGGTTGGAAAAGTTTAGGTTAAGTTTATTTTATAACGCTGCTTTTTGCAAAAATTTTGTGATATATATTGTAGGACAATAAAACAACCTCAATTGTACTAAGAAAGAATACCTAAAATGCATGGTTGCCAAACTGGTACCATTTTTCTAAAAAATATTTTGATAGTTTTATATATGGTATACCAATTAAGGGTTAATATAACACTCTATTTTCTTAGATATTGTGAAAACTAATACAACATTTAAATTTTCAAAGTATATTGAGAAGTTTTAATTCCTTTGGCGAAATTACTTTATTGCCGTATTAAATATTTGCGAAAAACTAATATTGCATTCTCAATTTAGATTCCTATTAATTTTTAATACGTTACATAAAGCAAGTATTATTTTTGATTCGAAAATTGATATAAAATCACTGCAACAAACAATCTTCAATTAAATATTTGCTAATTAGGTAGCTTAATAGCAAAGCCAAGAATAACAACGGAGATTCGAGTACTAGTTTTAAGATGTAAGAGTGAGATACGTTCAAAGACTAAATCCTACTTTTTGAAGACAAAAAATTGTGTACAAAGCTTTATCCCCATTCTCTCAGCATCTTCATTCTGAAAAATATATGTCAGAAATCAGAAACTTCGGCTCAAAGCTTTTGCTGGTTGTATTCAAACACATAAGAGTAAAATATACTATGAAACTTGTGTATCTTGAACTTGTATAAGTTCTCAGCACAGAGAATTAATCAAAGCGGCAGGAAATTATATATCATTCCTATTTGCAAAGCATATGCGCTCTTTAATAGTTAATATAATTTGACTATTACATGTTTGCAATAAATTAGCATTTCACTTCAAGATACTATTCAAGTTATATATTTCCTGTATTGTAAAAACGTGCATTGGCATTGTGCAGCTATTACTATGTACAATAATCTTTCCACCTTTTTACTAGACACATCTGTTCAATAGCATTCTCCTGCAAATGAAAGATAAAACGTATTAAGTACGTAATGCTCTTCTACATCACGTTATAGCTTAGGGATTTATATCTATTGGATTGGCGAACTGGGCACTAAACCAAACGAACGGCGAATTTTAAACTTCGTGTTTATTCGTTTATTATCGACTAGTAAATTACATTACTTAATTTACTGCATTAAGAGTGAAAAAATCTTAAACCGTATATAGGCAATTGACATTCACTAAGTTGCTTAAATTTCATCAAATTATGGTAATACTTGTTTAGCAAATTATTTTCTTCAAAACCCATTTTGAAAAGAATTTCTTCACCATTTAAAATTACATAAACGGTATTTCCAAGCGACAACTTTATTTCAGCAATAAATAGTCTTATATTGGAAAAAAAGTTCAATTTGTTCTTGTAAAGCTACTACTATAGTTTCAGCAATTATTACTACTACTGGAGGATTTTCGTCAAGTGTTTCGATTTTCTTAAATAAAGAAGTTTTAAATAATACAGGAATACTTTTCATTTGAACTGAAACAGTATAGTTTTTAAATAATCTGTTATTACATTTCGTCAATTATCGCATATTTTTGATTATGTTATTTTAGTTATGAACTCAATAGTTCGAATACTGTTGTAGTGATAGAGCTGGAATTGAATGTCAAAACCACTTTTGGTATACAAACATACCTCAATTTTTAAAATTGCTTTATTTACATGAACCATCTGCCTTTTAAATTCTAGAAATGTTATATAATTGTTATGTGCAGCGCTCTTCCACCACAAGAAAAGCATAAAGATACCTACTAATGTTTCTTTAAGCGTATTACAGATACCACTCTTGTTCGTCACAAAATTGAACTAAATTGTCAATGCTTATGCCCTCTCTTATCAATGACCTAAAGTTTTATAGTTTTCGCACCCTTAAGCAATAGCCCTTAGAAATAAAATTCTGCAATAAGTTTCATACGATTAATCAATTACAAATTAGTAAATATTGCACTAACAGCTTACTTTATTTTACATAACAGTTTTTAAAATTAACACAAATTTAATTACAGAAATTTATAAATGCCTAAGTCAAGAATTAACAAATTATTAATGTCGCTATTTCACGAATTGTCCCTAAAAATGTAGTAAAAATGCAATTACATAAAACACGGTACTTAAAATTGGTAATTGTAGTGTCAAAATGTTATATTAAAAATAAATAATAATTGCCTTATTAAAAATCAATCTAAAGTGTTCAACCTCAACTAAAATCCAACACCGTCTAATAAAAGCTAATATAAGAAAATGATGCACAATAAACACCATCAATGATAACCTGAACGAAGGAACTACTAGAAGTAGTTTTAAATTTGTATCTCACATTCTCATTTGCAGGAGAACGCTATTCAAACAACAGGTACAAAAATAGATATTAGAGATAAACCCTGTAAAAAGAAATTTCGTACAGGCTGGTATTGAAGTACCTGTTCAATGGTGGAGGTATTCAAGCTATGCAGGTTACTTCTAATGTAAATCAAAGCTAAATAAACGGTTCGACGAAAACTGTTCAACTTCATTAGGTGTTCGGCATAAAAAGGTGTTCAACTTTACAGTTTACACTGTGAAAATCTTAAAAATCTTTATGGAGCCGAAAAGTGCACTTTACCAGTCGTACGCTCATAAAACCCCGATAAAGTCCGAGGAGCTTCATTAAAGTTACTATTCTAAATTTATTACCTAATACTTTTTAAAAATAATTAATTAACTGTGTATTTCTGAATTACAATGTTCACAACACTTACAAAAGGCCTCTTAGGAGTTGCGCTGATTTTTTAAGGTTTTGTCTAAAGAAAATCAAATCAGTTAAAATGCATTATCCATTGTAACTCAATAAATAGATTCCCACATAATTATTATGAAAGAGACGTTGGCAGAATACCGATAAATAAAGATAAATGAATTTTTTTTGAGAATTATATTGCTTAAATTTAATTAAGCAATTTTAAAAGTTAAAACCCATTAAACAAGCTGTAAAGATAGGCACCGCTAAATTGCTTTAGAACTTAATTTGCTCGTATATAAGTGACCGAAGCTATGACCTTTAGATCGTCAGAGTTGTGGGATGCAAATTTGACCTTTAGGTAAATTACTCTCACTTCTATAATGTATTTAAAGTAGCCTTCATTATAAATATTTTATATATATATATATATATATATATATATATATATATAAATGGAAAAATTAATGCCGTTATAAATATCACAACTACTTAAAACCAAACTCGTTATTATCGTCACCAAGTTTCCGTAATTACAAGATAATTATTCAAGAAATGTTTTAAATGATTATACATTCCAACCAAACGCGATTAAATGTTAATTATATATGTGAATTTAGTTAAGAAGGTATTCCATAATTTATGTCGAGAGAAAGATTAGGAAACTTATTATGAAAAGAATTTATAAATATTTTGCACTAGTTTGTAATTTGAAGTATATAAATGTCAAGAAATTTTGGAAGCATATGCATATGCATATTGAATAAATTATAAAACGCTACAATACATATTGCTTAGCTTAGCGTTACCTTTTTCAAAAAAGTCAAGCAAGGATGGTGTCCCATGGT
The DNA here is from genome assembly GCA_024586415.1 of Phrixothrix hirtus. Lineage (NCBI taxonomy): Eukaryota > Metazoa > Arthropoda > Insecta > Coleoptera > Phengodidae > Phrixothrix > Phrixothrix hirtus. The sequence continues at coordinate 1,023 of JAHWXV010125323.1, read as the reverse complement.
AGCTGTCTTGCTTCTTATGATTTTGTTTTATTACTGGCATGCGTGGATCTTAAGTAGAAATGCAACGAAAAATAGTTGTTTACTGTTTACTAAATTCCAGGTAGTATAACCTGTCGTTTCAAAGGTACCAATTACTCAAGGGAATGAGGTTTACCTAACAATATTGTTTGCGTTATTTACTTTTTTCTGGTTCAAAAACCAGTGTACATTAAACAGATGAAAGTTTGTTGGTCAAAAACTTGGAAATCAAATAGATACACAATCAAATTAAATGCATAAGAATCATGTACATATAAGAGTATAATTTATTTTACTCAATTATGAATTTCTCTAATGTCTATATCAAATCGGTGGTTGAATCAAATATTTTGAAACTGTGCTTATATGAAATGCCTTGTACTTCGTTTCAATCTTTGTCTCTTCGATTTGTGTAATTTCTATATGGAAGGAGTCTCGCAAAGGGATTGTTCTTCTCTACGGTTTCAAATTGATGAGAAGTTATTGTTTTACTCACGACTACGTTTTCTGTTTGCGTCTTGGAAATGGCAAGTATATGCTGGCCTCTTTTATACTACATGATATAGCAAGAACTGTTTATTTGCTACTCCTATTTACCGGCACTAACGTTAACTGGTTAACTCGTAAGCGAAAAGATGCTAATTCTTGTGAAATTAATCGTTAACTGGAGATCTTGCGTTACAATAATAATAATTTATTTAATATCTGACAAATTTCGTAGGTTGATTTTGAAATCTATAGTTCTAAAGGAACGCACTGTTATAGTAATTTAAAAATTTTTAAATAGTTTTATTATTCTGACAACAATGATTAGTCTTAGTATATGTATATATATATATATATATATATATATATATATATATATAATATTGTAAATTTTAAGACAAGTATTTTTTTATACATACTAAAAATTTTTTGCATCGGCTGAGGCTCGAACTCAGGATCTTGTGCTTACATAACACACGCTTTAACCAACTAAGCTACCGACGCCCACAGTCTGACAGC
>JAHWXV010125322.1:0-24975 GCA_024586415.1 Phrixothrix hirtus | reverse complement strand
GGGCAAACGGTACACTTTTGTACATAGGTAAGTTGATTCCAATCGACTTATTTTGATCCCCAGAATACGTGGCAGCTCTATGTCCCAACAGTTTTGAGACGCCCGGTATATATTCTTCAAACTAGATTACTATTTTGGTTATTATTCACAGATATTTTGGTAATTTATTTCTGCCATATCCATGAATGTATAAGAAACGATGAACTATGACCCTCTTGAGCTAGGGTGGACCAGAATACTAAGTCCCTTTTCACCTTCGTCCTGCGTAATTTATACCTGTTAATTTGGATCTGTTTTTCGACAGAACTAGGAATTCATTGAGCGTTTAGTGCTACTATCTCTATTATATTCAATACTGCTTTCTCCCTCTTGATCGGTATCAGAATCAAATAAATATTCTTCAACGATATGCTATTGATTCTTCGATTCTGCGTTATAAATACGTTCTTTTGCTTCAGTCCAGCAAACGAAGCAGATAATTTTGCTCTTTTTTATGAGCCATTATTCTAAAGGACTAGCTTTTTGTTAATAAATCCTCTACTTAGCACGAGCGCAAAAATAACCTAATGAAGTACATGACGTAACATTTTCGCAACATGTTTTTCATAAAAATAGTTATCGCTGTTTTCATTGCAACGTTTTTGCGTTTTTTCAAAGGTAAAATGAGTGCCGAGAGAATTTTCGCTTGTCTCTCATGGATTGTATCTTGATTAGTGTTTTATTTGTGCTGCAAGCTGCAGTTGGGGGGCGTGGTATCCATGGCTCTGTCTCAAACACTGCGGGGATGTCCGGCAGGTGGGCCGGGATTTGTGCGACGCCTCCTCCGAAGGTGATGGTTACTTCTAGAACGATAGCGGCTGCTTTCACTATTTTAGCCATGTCGATGGAATTGTGCGAGGCTTTTCGCAGTTCTTCAGGTGCGATGGGGTGTTGAGACTGTTGGTTCTTTCACTGCCTCTGCATAAGAGAAATTTCCGGTGGGCTTGGAGTTTGCAGGAACTGGCGGTCCTGCGGGTATACGAGCTGCTTGCAGCCTATGGATTGAGTGCCTTAGGCACCCCCGTAACTTGCGGTGTGGCCACCACCGCAGTTTGTGCACTTTGCGGTACTTCACGCACTTTTGTGCATTGAATAGTGTGGTGGCCATCTTCGCACTTAAGCACTTTGGACCGGCTTTGCAGCACCTTTAGAAGTGCCCAAACTGTTGACAGTGATGACACTGAATGACAGCTCTTTTTCCATTCCTAGGTATCTCTACCTTCACTGCCAGGTACATATCTCCTTCAGGTTGAAAACTTCCTTACCTGAAGGAGATTTCGTGAGTTCCCGAAATTTAGCGGAATAGGCTCCTTTGTCCTCCCATTCCGCATCTGTTTGACTGACAAAACTGGCAACCCCTTGTTTGTCAGATCGTCTTTTATTTTCTAGTCGGAAATTGACTCAGGCAGCCTCATAATTACTACTCTAAGTGGTTTGTCTTAAGGTAGCAGCTACTTATCATAGTCGAAGATCTTCCCTATTTGGCGGAAGTCGCTTGGCGTTAACGGTTGAAGGCGGATGCCCAATGCGGTGTTAACGGCTGCCTTGGGTTTATGTTCTTTTCTTTTAGTGTTTTGATGATGTTCGCCCACTTTTCTTTGCTTCTGAGCACTATGAGTGGGACTCCTTGCACCTTCCTCGTAGTGCTCGTGCTGATCGTGGCTTGGGCTTCTGCTTCTTTTTTTGCATATGGCTCGGTCTCTGACAGGGCTTCGTGCTTGTTTTTTTGTCATGAATTTAGTGGAAGGACCGGCGTCGTTCCTTCTCGTGGTGAATTTTCACTTCCTGAATTTTACTTTTTGGAAGCTTCTATCGTCGTTTTCTTCTGATGAATAATCCTTTTCATCTTCGAATAGCTTGATGTCTGCTTGAGCCGCGGCGTTGCCCTTTGCGTATCCTTCTAGGAGTTTTTCAGCTTTGTTTCCGGCTACCTCCGGGTGATTTTGGGCCATTTTGATTATATGGTCCAGCAGGTCACGCAAAACTTCGTTTGGGCTGATTTCGTCAACCCATTTGAGGAAGCCGATAAGTGCATCTCGCGTGGTGCCGCCCAACTTGACACTAGCAGTGGACATTTCGTAGAATATTCAACTAAATTCGTACTATTGGTTGACTTAATACTGCAACCGACCCACCCGGGCAAGCTGAATGGGTCTAAGTTACAATATCTGAAAAAGTGTACAGGCACGACCGATAAATGCGTGTGTATCTGAGGGCAGCTCGATGCACGTTCCGATTTTGTTTTCCTTGCAACAGCCGAAGCTAAAAGTTAAGAAGGTACTAGAATTACAGGATGAATAATTTAACCCCGCCCTTTTTATTTATGAAACTGTAACACATTGTTCCTACGAAGTAGGCGACACTGTGTAGGTTCATGAATCTGTTTTCTGTAGACAGAAATGATTCAAGACTGTTTTGCAACTGTTTTGACCATCGTTGGGTTATTATAAAATTAGCATACAAATATGTCGTTAGATATAGTCTAGAGCAGAGCCCATTCGTTTGGTTTTATGTGTCTCAGTAAACAGTTTCAATACCCACCAACAAACTGACAAACAACACCTTCATCCATGCGGTTTGGATCGTATAAAGCACACAATTTACGATGAACGTCTACTGCTGAAAGGTTTCTTTCTCAAGTAAATCTTATCACACCGCCTATATTTGGTGTGATGTTTTATTGCAGCGCTCATTTTATAAGGTTATAATGAACTAGCACGTGGCAGAGTGGTGCTCCCACTTGCACAGATTGAAGTGTACTGAGTCACAGATCACCCCGATGTAGCAATGGCGGCACTCTTACCACTGTTTGTAGCCTTACGCAGTAACGGGGTTAGTTTTCGAATACGCCTTATATAAACAAGGGTAAAGGATAGCAACTAATTGACAAATAGTTTCTATGTAGTTAAGAAAAGAAATAATTTCGTATAAAATATCAAATAATTGGCGGGTTTTATAATTCCCACAAATTTGTTGTTATGGTACTTTACTAAGCTTTCATGATAATGTACCATTATAAATGGCACTAATGAACAGGAATTACTAAAGAAATAATATATACCGGATATACATTGCAGTGAAATTTATCATCTGTCTTCTTGCAACAGCGTCCAATTAATCAGTACGCACTTTAGTTCCATTTGACAATTTAAAAAAGGGTTTACTTGCGTTTTCGCAAGTAATATAATTTATTTTACGCCTTAATAGGTTTTAGTATTTTTGGTGTCACTTAATGAAATATCAATACATTTCTAAGCTTAAAGGTGGTATCTCCATTTCTTTGAAAAATGGAATTATTATAAGTTTTACATTTGGTCTATTTTCTTTCTATTTTTCTAGCCTTAAATAATTGTTGTGTTTATTTACCACTTTAAAGTTAGCAAAAATAGAAAGAAAATAGACTAAAGATAAGGTATATAATTGTTAACTTCATTTTGCAAAGAAATGGAGATATCCTTTTTAAGCTTAGCATGGAAAACTTTTAGGAATTCTTGTAAAAAATATTTTCGGTTTCTAAGTTGTCAAAGTATTCAATTTCAAACATCACCTAGAGATGGAGTGATATGGTGTCTAGTCAATACAATCAATATTTATGTTCAACCGATCGGCCATATTAACGTTAGCCAACCTAATATTAGTAGACCACGCTTTACAGTTTGTAAGTGTATTCGCTTTCAAGTTTTAGCTATTTTTCTTAGCCCATGTGTTCAACCTCTTGTGATTTTTGAAATAACTGCCACTAGGGGCAAAGGATATGTCTTAGTTTTAAGCTGGGCAAAATTGCAGCTAAATTTCATCAAATGTTAAAGCAGGTTTTGGGCAAACCAGTTCTATTCCAAGCAAGAACATTTGACTGCTTCAACATTTCCATGCAGGTTGGGAGTTTGTATACAACTGATGAGAAAATCACAAAATTACGCAAACATAACCTTTAAAAGAGAAGATCGACTATCCACAATGTCTGCAATCGCCTTTCATTATCAAATGGAGCATGTTACCGTATACAGGCAAACTGTAGCGAAGTTAGTTTCTTAGCCCTGGAATTTTGGTGCATATCGAACGCCAAAACAAGGCTAAAGGTGACCCCTACTATTTTATCCCTGGTTCTAATAGGGGTTAAACTACTTGTGAACGATTAATGTCCTGAGAGTAACAGTATATAAAATATTTTTTGGATCAGTCATACCGGCAGCAGGGCTTTTTATTGTGATGTTTTAAAAATTCAGGGTAAAGCGTGAACCGCAAACGATCTGAGATGTATAAAGATGAGAAAATTAAACATTCACTGTCCTGTTGCGATTTCTCCTATGGGTAGCCTCGAGTGCTCCATTCTTTAGAAAAGCTGATCTCTCTACAGGTTTCATTTAGAAATGGGTACCTCTGGATTGGCCCTAAAGCGAGAGGTAAGTGCGACATCATTGAAGGACGATGCTAGTTCACACGTGAAGGCGTCGCTAAAAGAATGTGCCTACCTCTTTCTTAAAATTAATTCGGTTGAAAGGACACTGGCTAAACATTTTAACGCCAGCATATTTTCTGGAATGTTTTCATTCATGAGTAACTTGCTGAAATCGCTGTATACAAGCCGAAGGTGACTTGTTCGTAAGTGATAATGAAAATATGAGAGGATCAGTATTTATTTTGTAAATAAATTATCGAAAATTTTGGCCAACACATCGTATAATACCATTTTGATAGAAACATTTATTATCAGTTTTACTTTGATGATCCACTTTCACAAAAATATATTTAATTCCACATCATAAATTTGTTCTGGTCAAATCCTGTTCGCTAGTTTTGGATTCCAAAGGAATTTATTGGAGGAATACCAAGTTAGAGGAATGTTTGCCATCACCAAAAATTAGATAATTTAATAAATATTTACTTGACAAAAATTTAATAAATCTTGTAAATAAATAAAAGTGAAGTAAATAAAAATTTGCAAAAGTCCAAAGCCAAAAATATCAAATAAAGGTGACGATGCGCGAACGTTACCTCCGACTAGCTCATTAAAAATTAACTTTGGCTATGCCTTCACTTATAAGCTATGTATGAAACAATGTATTTTTACGATCTTGTATTGTGGTAACAAGTCTAAAGTACTGGAACTGGCAGGTGCAGTGTTAGAACAATGCTTCTGTATATATGGAAAATACAGTGATACGAGTTACTACATTCAGGTTAAATGGACAATTACCAACCCCTAGATCGTAACAACTTATAATAAACAATATATTGAACTTATAATTTTGTTAGTAACTGTAATTAAGCGGTAAGTTTGAACTGACTACAAAATGAAAAATAACTAGCTAATAACTCTAAATAGTAAGAAGAAATTTAATTGCATTTAAATTTTGATACAAAAATGAGTTTAATAAAAGCAATATCCCAAAATTTGAAAGACCAATCCTGTCAATTTAGGTATCAAATAGCAGGTGATTATGATTATAGTTAGGGACGCTGGACATCTTCAAAGATTACCCACAAAGTATTACACTACAAAAGGTAAATTTTACACCAACATAGAGGTGAGCACTCACATCAGTTATGTTGTTTTCATTACTAATTAAGTAATTAATTATGCCAATATAAAAAGATATTGCATCGGCTTATATTCCACAACAAGGCCGTTGAATCTATAATGTAATCTACTGATAAAAAATAAGCACTTGCTAAATATCCTTTGTATAATTAACGAAGTAGAAAATAACTGTATACGCCATCTGGGGCCTACCAAGAATGTCACAAGAAACGTTTAATCCCCTTTGAGCCATCCAGTACATCACCTTTAACCCTAAAATACAAAAGAAACTTAAGAAGTTTTTTATGGCAACCCTGAGCGGAAATATGTGATTTTATATTGAGGTTTACTTAACGAGAACATAATGTATTTAGCATGATAATTTATAAATTAAGTAAATTGATTTAATGAACATACAATCAGAAAATTTAGAAATTATAAAGATTTATTTATTGTAAAAGAAGGAACTCTCGTTCACTCGAAGCATTTTCGAACTGTTTGTAATATTGAACTATAACTACACTACTTAAAGATGGAATTTAATTGAACGAGTTTTTAAATCAAAACATATATACACATAATGAAGTAAAAGAAACCTATTCTTGAAATTAACTATTATAAATAAAAATTCTATAAATTCATTTTTAAAATAGCATTACAACCTTCAGTGTAGATATTTTTGATTTTATCAGTATAAAATATTCAAAAGTAAAGGTACATGTTAAATTTAATAAAAATTCAATCATTTCAATACTGCCAAGATCAGGACTCGTAATTTTAATGGTATAACTTTTATTACAAATGTGTATTTAAAAGTTGTTGATACTAATTCTATATTTTCGTATTTGGAATTTCGAATTTGCTACCACCACAAATAGATGTATTTTTCAATTGATTTATTAATAAAAAAAAAAGGTCAAATATCAATTTTTAATACAATTTTTTTGTAAACTTTTATTCGCTGTTTTGTAGCTTTTCTGCGTTGCAATTTTTTATGATATATTAGAGTTTCTATTATTCTATTGCTTTTTGAACTGTTATTCTGATATTTACATACTTGCAGAAACTTAAATAATTTAAAATAATGTTTAGTAAACTGCTGAAAGGCTATAAAACTTAATCAAGAAGCTCTTATTATGCTCAAACTTTACACATATTAATACAGCTATATTCTGGAGTACCGATACATCGTGTAGATAAATAATCAAGGTATTGGCCAAAAAAGACATTATAAACCTCTATAAATACAAGAAAGTTTGCGAATGGCTAATTGGAATACCCGAAGAGTTTGTCTTGGGCAGACAAAGCAACATCAAAATTGCAGACTAACAGATTCGGGATTCCGGGAGCATTGACTCTATATTGGATAAAAATAGGGAATAGTATACATTATTTAGTCCATCCAAAGACGATTGCATGCGTTTGGACTTAATGGAAAAGTCAAAATTAACATCTTCTCCATTGATGTTTCTATAGAAACTAATGCAGCTGAAGCGAAAGACTTATTTTATGCTCGACTACAAGAAACGTTATGTTTAATAACAAACATAGCTGGTAATGTCAATATACATACAGGAAATCACCGACTTGCATGGAGAGGTATAACGGTGGCAAAATCAATAGGGATGAGAAAAAATATTTTATTGAACTAATAGTGGCCCATTTTGTCGCTCACTTAAACGTCTTTGAGCATAACGAGCATCAAGTTACTAAAATATATCAGTTTTAATCTATATACTAGTAAATTAAAAGTTCTAATTCTCTTGGATGTGAATCTACCATCTCTTAGTATGTGGTTTAAAATAGTTAAAGCTGCAAAAATTGTATAAAAAATCTTGCAAACACATTAGAAACCCGTTTTAAACATACAGTATTCGAAGTTGTGGAGATCGAAACTGACCAAGTCTCAGTGCAGATAAAGCGCCCAAAAATTAATTATGATGAACAGTTGTGGAAATCAGCTGCTTCCTTAAACCTAACTGATTAAAAATTTTGTCAAGCACATAAACAGCTCAAAAACGAACGTGAATCATACTGAAGCAGTATTGACCAAGAAATGGACTTGTAGTAATCACCATTAGAAGATTTTTGGCATGCTACAAAAAATTTGTGTACGGCACTCTTTAAACGAAATCAAAATAGACAAGTTCAAAGGGACTCATATTTTATTTTTGAATATATTTTCCGGAAAACTGCCATTATTTCTCCAGCACTGAAGAAAGGGCTGTAAAAAGTATGATCGCTTCAATAAATTGTCAATTGTAGGAAAAGCTTTCACTGGCATATCGGTTGCAATTGCAAAACCACAATAGGATTGCTATTAGAGAAGGGAAAAATGATTTCCTAACTGGTACAAAATATGATCAAATTTTTAGCTTTTGGCAAATATTAGTTAAACAAATTCAGTGTGACAAGAGAACAGTTGCCTTTTTTTACTTTGATTATATTGACATAAATTCGAATGATTAATTTCGTATGAGTTTTGATTTACGAGTTGAGGTAAACGCCACTGAGTAATGAGATATGGTTACGATTAAGTTTCATCTTCGATAAACATTTAAATTTGAAAAAAATGTTTGATTGGAACTGGGAGAAACCTGTAAGTCGATATAAATTTCGATTCATGAATTGTATAATCAAGTTGAAAGGGAGGGGGGGGGGTTAATTTCACATCGGGATCAATAAAAATAAATTTGAAAACATTTCTCAATAGTAGTTCCAATTCACAAATCGTGTAATCAAATCCAAAGGTTAGGTAATCCATAAATTATAAATCACAAAAAAGTTTGTATTATACTATTGCCAAAAATGTATTTGAGAAAAATTTCCTCTGAATCCAGGTAGAGGGGATTGAATTATAGATTGGGGAAGGAAAAAAGGGTATGTATTATTGAGAAACATGAATTTAAACAGATTGTTTAGTAAGACTTCCGTTCCTAGGGTTGTGTAATTTCGACGTACATATTCGAAAATCTTTCTAATACGACTTCGGGTGCAATGGGTGCGTCGCCCTAGGGCAACTATCCACGAACATAGGTTTGCGAGAATTGCGTATTTGAGTCGGCAAGATGGACGGGGATAGTCTTAAATTGGGAATTAAAACAACTTCACAATCAATGGAGTCACGAGCTTTTCATTGCCGATCGAACGCAGTCTTTTGATAGTATTAATTTAAAAAATATATGACCACCAATCGAAATACTGATTGCGCTTGCGCTTTTAACAATTTGATTCTAACGATTTAATAAAAGCACGCATCTGAAGTGTCATCGAATATGTACAAATCTCGACTAATCATTATACAGCGTGCCTCGCAATTATATAATCAAATTGCGCAACTAGATGGAGATATAAAGAGCAAATATTTTTTCCTTATATGAGACGTCTTGGAGAAAACTAAGAGACGTAAAATATTACAAATAATTACCACAGCAGCAAGTATATTACAATCAATCAAGGTTACAAAAACAAACAATGCAGTTCGGTATATTGATTAGTTTTTCTTAGCATACTGTAACATTATCGTATATCGTGAAAGCTAATGGGGATTAATTAGTAATTAAACTTTTTGATCAAGTTTGTGACATTATTTCTCATTTGTTTTATCATCACACTGTAAATAGTGTGTGGTTCAATCCAATTCAACAAAAACGAGGTCTTGTACAGAATTTGTTATAACGTGCATACAATGTATTATCATATTTTTTACACGCGGAGTCAGAAATTCGAAAATCGACAGTACAAGTCTGTAATCAGAAGTATGTCTAAAGACGAGCAAACCTTTTCGTAAGTGCAAAGGGCTAATGTGCATAAATTAGCTTTTAGGCGTAGTTTAAACTTTTTAAATTCCACTCAAGGTGACTTTTTTTAGCTACAGACGTTCGTTAGTACTCGTAAATTGATAGCCACAGAAATAACGTTAAATGAACAAAAATGGTTTTAAAACAAGTAACTACTTAAATATTCCAGTACGTTTTTGTTAATACAAACTAACTAATCCTATTATTTTTTAATTCACAGTCAGAATTTTGAGTCAATACATTTCAAATGCTATCGAAAATTTTAGCATACATTAAAAACGACTTTGAATAACGCTTTGGTCAGTATTAAGAAAAACATGTGTACAATTTTATTCAGCAATTTAATATTTATAGACCATTAGCTGTAGTAAATCTAGACTACTAATCGTAAATTATGATGCCATCAAAAACTTACTACTTTTAAATATAACAAATTCTTATATACTGTACGTAATGAAAACATTGAGCAAATTTCGATAAGTTCAACTTAGCCTGATCAAAACTTTTACTAAGATTTTCTATCTGATCGCGTGTCTATGAGATACACTATGTATTGAAGTATGAATTATATAATATTATAACAAAACTTACAAGTTATGTAATTATTTCTATCGACTCTGATTAATTTACAATTTTCAATTGATTATAGTTTATAAGAATCATTAATTTCCAACATTTATCTAAAGAACAAATTATGTTTTATATCTTTGCACATCAATACCAATTTCAGAAATATTTATATCTGAATTATAACTTCGAGGATATTTTACAGAAGTCTAGAAATGGTGATTCGTTAAAGCTGGTTAATTTCATCTACAGTATGATTCATCACGGAAATTACTACTGGATGACTCGTTACAAATGCCATTGCTAATATTGTTACAATATTTATGACTTCACCAAAAGTAAATAGGATATTTCAAAGTTAGCACCAAATGAAATTTATTTTTGAGCACCACATTAGATTTATGTATGTGCATTGGTAGCGCTAATCTAACTAAGTTAAATGTTGATTTTTTTTATTATTTCATAGAAGTCGTTTCAAATTGGTACGTACTGACATTTTGCAATACTACTATTTTATAGTAAGCTATTGTGAAATTGTCCGGTAATATAATTACTTCTTCGTCATTTGATTGGCAAAGAGGACGAATAAAGTTGACTTTATAATATGTATATATGTATTGCTTCACCATAAACAGTACAGGACAGTATTGTAACCGTGCAGCAAAACTTGTATTTGGATAAATTTGCACGCTTTGAGATCTCATAATCTTGAGATAACTATTAGACCGGGAGCTGAAAGGAAGTGAGTATGCAAAATATGAGGACCGCATTTAATCAATGTTAGTTGAGAATAGCTCAAAGATTAGTAATTCCGATCTAGTCGGTTCATTTTTTGGCCCAATTTATTTTATCCCCTCTCCTCTTACCTATAAAGAAAATCGATGGAGTACATGCTATGAAGTCATTTTAACGGTTATTTTAGTTATAATTTTTTTTTATGATGAAAGTGATGATACGTATGGAAATGAAGTGAAAATCAAGAATTATAATTCAAAAAGATATTTTTTATTAATATAACAAAAAAGCAAATTCTAATAGAAATTTATGAAAGCAAGATAGATAATTAATTATTTTTATTTTGACAATCATTATTTATATATTTAAGGCGATCCTGATTTTTTGCAACTGCATGGCATTGTTCGACAATTAGATGTGCATTTACAAGGGTGAATCAATGACTCAGGCAAAGACTGCTTTGTCATTTGCCGTGGACGTAACTCATCATTGTGCTCTTCATAGTTAAATAAAAAGTAATCGATAAGTCCCAATTGTGTTCGATAAGCATTTTTCCAAATGAATATTCGTACATTAACCCTTAGCAAATTCAAATGCAAATCATCTGATGTGCATATCACTTTCAGTAAATTAAAGCCGAAGCTTATGTTAATTTTTGTTTAGAAAAAATATACGTACAAATACTTATGTTTTAATTGTTCAGTATTAATGTGAAGATTTCCCAAAGATACAAGGGCTGTTTGTAAAAATTCCTCAGAAGCAGCTTTCAAAGTTTGCTTTTCACTGCCTAATATACTTGTAATATCGCAACCACTTACAGAATGTAATTCTGCAAAAGGCACCCTAGAAAATATTTTTTTTTATAAGAACCGTCGAACCATAACCCTTTACAACCAATATTTGCTAATTCTTTTCAGTAATAAATTGCCAAAACGAATACAGCTGTATCAGTACTGAGGATAATAACACGAGCAGATTGAGTTCTTAGCGCGTGAAAAATGCGACAGAACATCCTAAGTGGTTTGATTGTAATGCAAGTACCTCACAAAATGAAGATCCTCGTAGTTTGAAACATTTCGTTAGATCATCAAATCCTCCACAAATTTACAAAAATTTACTTGTGTATATTTTGGAGCAGCAGAACAAAGATATCGAACAAATTGCAATTTATTTTGAGTGCTCGAAAAAAAAGCTTTGAAATCAGTAGGAATTTTTGATCTCTTGAAATGTTGAATTGATTCAGCTAAAGCGGCATGTTTCGGAGTCTGTTTCTCAGTAGCAGTAAAAAATATGTCGTAAGACACGGATAATGCTCTTCTGTAATAGTTTTTGCTCAATTCTTGGTTTTTTGCATTTAATAATGGTCGGAAATTTTCCTTCTTCAGTAATTTTTCAAGCAAAGCTTCATCACGTAAATAGCCCTTTGGTATTAGTTATGTTTCTAAAAATTCTTCCCGCAGATTATTTGCTCTTTCAACAATATAGTTTTTTGAATTAATGTTACGAAAACGTTCAATTACTTTCTCCAGTGGTATGTTGCCCATAAACACTAATGAAGATTTTGATTTATCAGCCGGATACGAAAATAATATACTTCCACGATACTTATCAATAAGTAGTGATTTCATAGCACGATTTTCGATCAGTGTAAGTTTATCCAACCGTTCGGCCAAGAAAGACACTTCAAAAGAGTCAGATGAAAATTTATCTTTAATTTTATCTATCAGTTTGTCAAATGCATGACGAAGTATTTCGTGGGGAATTTTATTTGAAGGTCGACCTGCCCGATTTTCAGAATTTCTCGGTAATCTTAAATAATCACGATAACAATGCTTGTGATACCTTACTTCGATAGCAAATAAATCTTCCAGTTGTTGACAAGTGCTAAGTTGGGTAAAAACATGGTCTTGTTTAATACGTGCAGTATTTAAAATTTTTTCCGCTGCTGGAGTTTCAGAACATAAAAAATTGTTTATTTTTGTTTCTCGTTAATTTTCCGCATATTAAAGATTTTAACTGTTTCACCTTTACTGTAGGACCCCTTGATGACTCATGAATATTCTGGCAACCTGACACACTTTTCTCAGAAGTTGTAGAAGTTGAAGTAGATGCTTCTTCTTTTTTTTTGTAATGCTATTTCACGGCGCCTTATTTTTTCCTCACTTGGATAACTAACTAACCAACCTTGGTGCCATGAAAACTCTTGTTTTATAGATTCCAAATTATACAGCTTTTCAAATATTTCACTAATATCGTTTTTTCTTCTTCTATCTACTGCTTTTTTAATACTAAGCCATGTTTATGGTTTTGACTCTTTAACTAAATCTTTAGTTCCATTGCAGAACAAACACGATAACTCGTTCGGTTTTTTCTTTTTGAATTTATCACTTGTAACGACATTTTTTACGTTTTCTAACAAAACATGCCTTAATTGGACACTAAAAAATAACGAAAATTGAATTATATTATTAATACACAACAAAATATACCTTTGATACAACGTTTTTGTGTTGGCTAACGCAGAAACGCAATGAACGGCTTGGCGCGTGATGAATACTATAAAGCGCGGGAGCAGATGGCAAGGGACTAGAAGGGACTACCACAGCTGCCTGCAAAATGGATTTTCCTATTATTTAGGGGCTCAGATATAAGAATCTGAACATAGCTGTCAATCCTCACATTTTGCATACTCAACGTTCCACAGCGCTTGCACCATGTATAGAAAATATTTTCTTGATCATGTGTCTGTGGTCAAATTTTGTGTGTACTCTAGCTCAAAAACTAATAAGAATGTTTATTGAAATTTTTGTATATTGTTTTGTTTATAAGATCCTCTACATTACTGAAAACTTACTAGCAAGGATTGATTAAAGCTAGTCTTCAATATTAATCATCTATTTCCCCATCAATCGTGTTGTGAATGATGAGGGTAAATACGAGTGTAATTGGTAAAGTTTGTGTCACGTACATTTACATCAGTCACAGAAAATTCGTAAAAGCAGGATTAAATTTGTATTATTATCGTTGTTTAAAATATGCGAAATAAAAATATAAATACATTCAATTATTAGCTATGCTGACAATAGACAGGGATGAGGATTTTATTTTATTTTGCAGTTGAGATACTTATTTTTATCAATAACAGAAAAAATTAATTTTTTTTAACTTAGTGATTGTATAATCTTAGAATTAAGGTTTTCTTTAGATTTTGCCTTCTAAAGAATTTTTGCAATAAACTCATCCGGATTTCTTAATAACTTTGGCTTTGTTCATTGCTTTGGCGTTTTTATTCTACTTCTATTGTTTAAAGTCTGATGAAATCGTTATTTTGTCTACATCTTTCTTTCTGTATTAGTTAAATAACTTTTTTGATGAATTAAAATTAAATTTCTACTCCTTCGACTAGAATTGCTAACTCTGGAATAATTTTAGCATATTTTATTTTAAAAACGAATGACCAGTGTTGAAAGCATCATTAATAAAGCAGTTTTTCTATTAAAAACTGACAATGTGCTTCTTATATATGACCCATTTAAAGAGCATCGAAAATTTGGTAAAGCATTTAAGATCTAAATTTGATAAGTAAATGTGTGTAAAACTTAGTAGAAGAGATGCACTTTTATTTATTGGTATATTTACAGGAACTTCTTACGATAGAATCATAGATACGTAAAGATCGTTTCTCTTAACAAGTTGCTACATCCGTGATACTTTCGTGCGAATTAGTATTCATTTCCAATGCTAGTTCAAGTATTCATCACGATTATGTTAGTCATGGCACCTACTGCATTAGCTTGTTTTAATTCCTAACCCCTATTTATAGGACGTTTTAGATTATTTTTAGCAACCAACATACTACACAACTTCAAAATCAATATAGTGGCGAATTTCTGTATGTAAAATTTAAGTAAACAATTGGAATACTTCGTCCTAAATTATGAAATTCATTTTCTGCGCAATGGCGTAAATGTCAGTTTGTTATGTGAAACGTTTTGTTTTTGACAATTAAGGATTTCAGCAATAATTTGAGCCATTGTGTTATCCAAAATGCTTCATGTTCTATATCAAATAAGTAGTATTTCATCATTCTTTTATTTGTTATGGTTTGACAACATTTAATTATGATGAATTAGAAATACCTCGAAAAGCTTTCGCTGAAATGATTTATTTCGTCCTACACCCTTACTCAACTGGGCTATTGCTTGTTCTGATCTAAACAAAATTTGATTGACAAAAGATCTCCAACTTTGGATTAAAAAAAATTATATTAATGATATAAATTGCTCAAAACATGTTTGAACTTTGGATTAAATAAAAATAATTTGGAGTAACTTTATCCTGACACATCTCTATAACAAACACAAAATATTTGTACAATTAAAGGTATTATATATAAAACTGATCACTTGAGTTAAATTCAATATTTTTTATCGAATTTATTCGTTATACTTAACATTTTAATATCTTACTTTCAAATAAACCAGTTTAAGGTGTTTTCATTACTTTCCTATTATTTGGACAGATTTTTCTGATTAATGTAGAGTGTTTACAGATCGATGATTCTATTTAGAATCAATTGTCGTCGTACCATACGAGGAGAATTGTTATCGCATAGACGAGTTTCGCTTCCTGCAAAGTTCTTTAATACCACATTATTTTAAACTTAATAGCTAAAAGTTTCAATTACAATCGCTATTATTATTTAAAATAATTAAACTTTCGGTTCCTTAAAAACCTGCAGTTCTTTTTGTCATTTTGGATCTTTATTAATTAATACCACTACCATCTATAACGCACACCTGCACTTTAAAGCTTTTGCCAGATGATTGCTGGAAAATAAATTATCTTGAATCAATTTTTAATACTGATTTCGGAAGTTACTTTCATTTTTATCTATCACGTCAGGTTATTACACAAAATAAGAAGATTTGTCTTAAATATTTTTATTAATTTAAATACTACTAGTGTTAAAATACGGTTTCACACTGTTACACTAAAAGTGAACACGACTAGTAAAGGTTGTTATTTCCTGGTGAACCCAAGTAATTTTGCTAGCTCTGGCGATGAAGTAAGAATTTCGGGAATGA
The DNA here is from genome assembly GCA_024586415.1 of Phrixothrix hirtus. Classification (NCBI taxonomy): domain Eukaryota; kingdom Metazoa; phylum Arthropoda; class Insecta; order Coleoptera; family Phengodidae; genus Phrixothrix; species Phrixothrix hirtus. The sequence goes on along the minus strand of JAHWXV010125322.1, from coordinate 9,226 downwards.
TGAGTGAGTTTAAAAAGTTGAGTGCCAACACGTCGTTTAAACAGACGACTCCTCATCAGCTTGGCGTGTAAAACTGACAATCTGAAAATTTGTGACCAGGTAATATTCAAAATAAATTAAATAAAATATATAAACCTTGGAAGAAGTAAACTTTATCACAAATAATTAAATGAATTTTGACAAAATTCATTACATAACGTATTCTTTCTGAAATGATGCAATAATGCACATAAAATTCAAGGTTTAGAAAACTAATCAATTTAATAACAATTTGAAACTTTCAATATACGAATTTTACAATAAATATTCAATTATATAAACTGTACCTTGCACATAAAAAATAGTCACAATATACTTACAAAACGTTATGATGCGTTCCTTTTCCTTTTGTACAAAAGAAATCGGGTACAATGATAAGTAATTTACCTAAAACAGATTTAATTATGCACAGATATGTTTATATTTAAATAAGTAAATGTTTTATAACTGTAAAACTTCATTGATGGGTAATCGTAACTTAATGAAGGCGAAATTCATTTAATTGATGAATATTTCAGCATGTCTCACAGTAACAGCAACGGTATTAGCCTCCTGGATACAATTGATACTCTCAAGATGTTCAAGATACCTCATGGCATGTAAGCTGGCGGAAATGCAGATTTCCTCACCGCAGATAAAAAAATTATCGCCGTCCTGAATTTGACTATCGGGTGTGCAGAATTTATTATTTATAGTTGATGAAAACATCCAAATAATTATAGCTGAATTTTCAGAGTATATAATTATTAAATTTACCATGTGCGGTCCAGATAAAATATTATTAAATTGTTCCAAAAATTTACATCTTCCAAAATAAGCTTAATAACAATTAAATTAAATCGGCTACTGCCTTAAACAAAAGAAATTTTATCTTCGTGTGTTGGGCACCAAAAAAGTTTGTGATTATCCAAGAATAAACTAGATATCCAATTAAAAATAATCTACCAGAAAAACATTTCTGAGGAAACTTTATCCCGCACATTTGCAACGAAATGACTGCTTATTCGCACAAGAAAACAAATAACTAAACTATATCTCGCAATCAACTTTTTAAGAACAAAATCAGAAGACCGCTTACCTCTGGCGTCTCCGCTAAAAAGCCTCGACGGCACTCCACGGTCGTTCCTTATGGCACACGTGTACCAAACACATGCTTTTAAAATGCAAGTTATCGATACAAAATTATAAAATAGTACCAAAAACATATACTTGAAATTTTAGCAACCACTAACTTTCGTAATTTCTCTTAAAATTTTAAATTTACGTTAATTGACTGAAGATTATTACTGCACCAATGCAAAATGCACGCAAAAACACAAAAACCATTTTTTACAGGTATGCTTAAAATACTTGTAAGCATTGTCGAGTTATTCTTAAGACTACTTCGTAGTCTTGTGTTCTAGTGTACATATTGTACCATTAATTTCAAACTTCATTTTCTTTGACTTTCTTGCCGACTTCCTCAATCTTTAGTATCACTCTTTAACATCCAATAATAGTCGGCCATCATATTTTCGTTCCACCTCCCCTAGTATCTCTTCTGTGCCATCTTAAGGTTTTGATGAAAGCGTTCACATGTTTTTCACTGTAATACTCCAGATTTTCTGGAGAATAGTCGATATGATAATATTACAACCCAAGTTTTTAAAATTTTCCAACATTATTTTCTTGTAATTTGGACCTTTGTTAATTCCTAGGAAGTGTTCCGTAACCGACAAGAAGGTGGTCCGTGCGTTCTCTTCCTTTACATTCATCGTATCTCAAAATCGTCGTCCTTCTTCAATTTGTGGTATTGAGGTCCAACAAAAATCCTAGCTTTCAATTTTTCATGTGCAATGAATGGAAATTTTATCGAAAGGTCCTTATGGTAGAGCCCATTTTGTGATAGAGCCCTTACAAACTGTTTCATCAAACCCAGTTGCATGCATAGTGATGTAAGCAAAACTTTTTGGGACTTACAAATGGTTCACGCAAGATGTTTTTAGTCTCAGGCATAAAGTATCCGCGCTCTGGCCTAACCCTCACGCTCCAATGCTTCTACTTTTCTTGACTCCCATTCATATAGAAAGCAAGGCATTTTTGTGTACCTAGCTTGTCCTAATAACATTCATGTAACTTTAAAGTCACCACAGATTAAACATTTGTGCTCATCATACTGAATATATGTTAACAGTATATTCATGTTCACAAATGATTAGCATTCTGTGTCTAAATAAGAAAAAAAATTATATTTTTAGAATTCGGTCAAAATGTCCGACACGACATGTTAGCACCATAATCCGGCACGCTATGCCGATCATAGTTTCGATCACTTCTGTAATTGACTGTACAGCTGTCTCTCGAGTTGTATTTTAACACTGTCTTAATCAGTACTAAATAACGTTTAGAAACTAAAAGAGTTGGTTATAAGAAATAAGATAAGAAACAAAAACCAAGGTAGTGCTGTGAACTCGATCCATATTCGGTAAAAATGACCGAAGCTGCAGGCAAAATAATAAGGTACTTAAATTTTTATCAGATGGACTAGTAGGAAAAAATTACATGTGATTGTTTATTACTATATGCACAGAGATTAGTCAAAATCTGCGAAGCTCTAAATACGATCTTATCTCTATCACTTCGTTAATAAACAAAGAATTGGAAATCTTCACTACTGAAAAATGTCATCTTTAAATTGTAGAATAACTACCTGCTTTTACTAGAGAATTTTCAAAGTTATTATTGTTAGCTGACGTATTGTATTTAAAAGGGGAATCACATTTCGCTGTGACCTCGGCTGATTAGGGCAAATTAAAAAAATTATTGGCATTTAACATCATTAAAGGAAATCTTCATGAAAGTGTTGTGCGAAACAAACATTTTACCAAAATTAATACTGTCAAAATCAGATTTTATGGATTTCCTGTAAAATTCTTTCTGGCTATTGGTTACTATAAGTAAATCAAAATTTTCTGTGATGTCTTAAGACGCTTTTGAGACATGTACTTTTTTATGGTATTTTTTAAGTAGCATATATCTAAGAGGTATCCTGAAACAGGGAGTGGGATGAAATAAGTCTTCAGAAGCTGCTCTGACAAAATACTTCTATTCCTGAGCATATGGAATTCATAATTGTGGCCATGACTTCAAAATTAACATTTTCTCATACTATATCTTGATTGCGACATAACACATAAAATGGAACAATAATGTGTGCGTTTATTCGTTCACAAGGTGTTATTGAAGGTTTTTATTTCGAGAAATATGGTTCTCGCCAACTTATAAAATTGAATACAACCATAAATAAACATATTATTCAAACTTTAAGAAAACGCAATAGTCATAAAATCTAAACCTGCAATGTAATTTATAATTTGAAATTAGTATTTTTAAAAATAAAAATTATTCAAGAGATCATTTCTTTAAATATTCATGCCAAGGAAAATATGTAAATAAGGCTTTACAGAGTTGCTTTAATTATAATATGCGAATTTAACAAAATGTTGTAGTTATAAAATTATAAGCTAAAGTTGGTGAAACTGCCAGTACAAATGGAATTATTTAATTTTACGGAAAATCATATTAAAAAGCTAGCAAATTTTCTTTTTCAAACTTTCCTCAAATTGATTAGTACGAATTGCGAAACTTTTGCAAAGTGCTGTTTTTATATGATTATTTACATTAGAGACCTATTTATCAATAATTGTCATTATAGGATTTGATTTTTTATTTTAACACTTTTATCAACCTATTTCATTAAATAGATGATTTTTTAGAAATTGTATACCTATTAAAGTTTTCGTTTTATACTGTATTCATTAAGTAAACTGCTATTTTGAACTATCGGTAACCTAAACACTTCTTCCGTAATAAAATGTTGAACTTATATTGTATGCGTAAAACTCATGTTCAATTTCAAATTCCGATCATCGCTGTTTCTCGTTCGCTAAGCAGTGGCAAGCCACTGAACATAAAGTGTTCCAAAACTCCTGAGACATACAGCTACCACGTATTCTAGAGGTCAACATAAGCCGACTAGACCCAACTTATTTATATACAAAAAAATAGCGTTTGTCTGTGCGAGGAGTTCAAGATTTTAACGAAAATTGACATCTGAGCAGATCAAAAGATACGACTACTTTAGGTAACCATACAATTCCAAAGAAAGTTGGAGAAGGGTTAAAATCATCCCCAACGCTTGATAAATTTGTTCAAAATTTACTTAAGGATGGCGATACGATTCTAATATTTTTTATGGTGAAGACTTGTTCATTATCTTCATTATATAATGTAAATATTTCGTATCTCGCATAGTTTCGAAGAAAAAAAATGGTTTATCAAACAATGCTAGTCGATATTATTAATGCAGATTTTACTTTATTACAAAATTTAGTTATCCGTGGACACAAAGAAACAATAAGGGTGATAATTTTGACAGGAAACAAGGTCATAATCGTGTTTATTCATCGGTTTGCTACAAAGTCCAAATCACAAAGTAGTCTAACTTCGCTCAAACAACACTCTAGCTAGGGTCTCTCCTGTCGTCCCGATTACAGTTGACGGATATGCCGCCAAGAACTGATATATGTATTGGACCCAATTGTTTGATGGTCTGAGACAGCTTTCGACAAATACTTTCTCATTGTTCGATGCATGAGTTCTACCATTCTATCTCGTTATGTATGAAGAGCAGTCGTTCTGGTCTTGCGTATTTTCAACAGCTGGTAGAGAATATGGAATAAGGCCGACTCAAAATCTCTTCCGTGGCCTGAATGTAATTCCAAGGGAATTCTGAAATAGTTAAACAGTCCTTTCACCAATGTCTCGGCCACTGGAACTGCCTCTGATTAGATAGAGTGAATGCTACAGTCCATTTACTGAAATAGTTCATTACAACTAGGATGTATTTGTTCCCCGCTTCGGTTTTGGAAATGGACCAGCACTATCATTTGATACTCTTTCAAAGGGGCTATTCACATTACATTGTCTCATCGGCGCTTTTTTCCTTCTCAATAGATGTGAATATTACACATTTTCGGAACCACTGCTTAGTTTATTCAATAAAATCTTCCAAGAACCTTTTTTAGAGTGTTCTTTACTCCCACATATCCTCTGGTTGGATCAACATGCAACTATCGCAAAATTTCCACTATTCTATTTTCGGGACCACCAACTGCATTCGTCTTTCACTTCCATCGTCGTTTTCTAGGGCTCTTTTTAAAAGACTATCCTGAACTTGAAAGAAATTCCAGTGAGATTAATATGCTTTAGCAATGGTATTAAATGGCGCCAATTCCTCCCAACCTGGCCTTCATCTTCATTCTTTCATTTTAATAACAACTTGAGATCTGGGTTGTTTTCTTGATCTTGCTCGATATTATCCGGCATCCAGTTATCACTGATTACAGTAGTATAATTGACAAAAGGTTCTCGAACTTTTAACTCTAACCGAGAGCAGTGCCTGCAACATTCTGAGCAAGGTCGTCTTGACAAAGCATCAGCGTTTCGATGATTTCTTCTAGCACGATTCTCCACTTCAAAGTCATGCTCTTGTAGCCGTTCAATCAATCTTCTGAATTCTTGCACTATCGAAGCCATTTCAATACTGCGTAGTCAATTCTCAATAAGAAATTTCACCCATAAAGATATTTGTAAAAGTGTTCAGTAGTATTTATCATCGCCAGCAATTCTTTGCGCGTAACACAATAGTTCCTTTCAGGTTTGGTCAGAATTTTGCTAAAATATCCAATTACTCGTTCCTGATCATCTATTCTAGGACAACTTGGTATGAGTGCAATTATCAAAGTTTGTTTAAGTGTCTGAAAATTTACGTATAAATCGACGATAGTAAGTGCATAACACCAAGAAACTTGGTAATTCTTGTTTATCTTTTGGTTGTGGCCATTCTCGTTCGGACTGAATTTTTTCTAGGTCAGCTGCCCACATCTATCTCAGACACTACATGACCCAAGTATTTCACTTTGTTTTAAAAACAAATTGCAATTTTTCGGGCTTTCCAATAACTACAAAATCGTCCAATTAAGCTAGACGTTTGCTAAGACAATAAACTTAGCATCAATTCCATTAGCTTTCAAATGTCGCTGCTGAATTTCACAAGTCAAAGAGTATCACGGTAAACTGCCAGAGACCATTTCCAATAGAGAATTTTGCCTTTTCTGGATGTTCAAGTTCCATACTGACTTGCCAATATCCACTTTTCTAAGGTTGAAAACCATTTGGGGCTGGATAATGTACCTAAAGCGGTGTCAACTCTGGGTAGAAAGTAGCTGTCCATTTTAGCCACACTGTTTAAGCGTCACGGAATCTAGTGCTATATTTCTTCTTAACCAGTACAACTGACCATGGATAAGGACTGCTGGATGGCTATATTATCCCTTCACGGGTCACGTTCTTGATTATCTTTTTGGCTTCCTCTAGTTTGCATAAAGGCAACCTACTTGGTCGTTGGCGTATTGGTTAGGCATTTCCAGTACTAATTTTGTACGTCACAACGTTTGTTCTTCCTTTCAAAGCATCATCAATGGCAAATATGTTGGCCCGTCGTTAAATAAATTGGCTGGTTTTAATCTTTTTCTCACGGGATAAGCCATTGTCCAAGGTTTCGAGTGTACCACGCAGCTTAAATAAATTCTTTGGGAGCAATACCTTGTCGTTGGTTTTTGTATAACTTACCACAAGTAAGATAGATTTGCACGTTCCTAAATCGGTGCCCTTCTTTACAGTAATCTGGAAGGTATTGGCATTCATCAAGCAAACAAGTGTTGTTTCCTTGGTCGCGATCTACAGACTAGCTAAAATACCACGATCAATATTTATGTTGTTGGTTTCTAGGATTCCTACGTATTTACGTACTTTGTAATTTTATTTTATAAATTAATTTAATTAGATTTAATTTTTTTTTGTAATTTAATTTGCATTTTTTTAATGTCCTCTTGTAATTTATTTTGATTGGATTCCATTTTGTCCGACATCTTTGGCAATATTTCCATCAACGCTTCCATACTTTGTTCTTCGGCGCTTCTTGCCACTGACATATAGGGAACAATTAACACTTGCTGTTATTTACGAATGCTTCATTTAATAACAAAACCAATACCTGACACCAATGTAACGAACTAGTTCATTGTTTAAAAATCTTTATTTGTATTCACTAATATTGGGATTATTTATACTTACATTTTTGTTTCACTACAATAAACGATTATTTTCTATTTGTGTATAACAGTAACTAACAGAACCATATTCTTAAGAAAAACTAAAAATTAAAGGAGTCTAAACTGCTATTTGTATGAAACGTGGATTCTAGAAAAATTTGAGATTAGTAAAGGATAAAATTAGGCATAATAATGATGTAATAAATTTCTGCCCTTGAATTTATTTAATAGATTCGGTTCTAAGAAACCTTTCACAGTGTTCCATTAAATGTTCTAGAATGTTCTATATTATTACTGTCGTTTCTAATTTTGTTTCAATATGAATTTATATAGGATGAAATTTTACGCTATAATTTTCGGCGTGAAAAAATTTTTCGAATTTCTTTATGGTACAGAAGTTACACTTTTCACAGACCACAAACCTCTCATTCAAATTTTTTCTCCAAGTAAAGCTTTTCCTACTCTTTCTTCTACGAAAAATACACCATTACGCTTTATTTTTACAGAGATTTAATCACAAAATAAAATACAAAAATAGTCGAGAATATGCTAGTGCCGATGTATTTAGAGACTCCCAATTATGAAGGCTAGCAAAATTAATTTTAAGGAGCTTGATATTTTTGAAATTCAGCAGTTGCAATTATTACCTATATTATTACCTCATATACAAAAAGACACAGTTTCAGAATCAATTTCGACCATTACTGTTAGGGTTAAAGCACAAATTGACGTCTGAGCCTAAAAGGACGAATTTTATCTTCAAAATGATGTAATAATACGTAGTCGCAGAGTTGTGGTGCCCCAAAATCTTCTAATAAAGATATTAAAGGATTTACATTTAGCTCATTTCAGTGTTGGTGAACAGAATTTGACTCGAATGTAGAAAACATCTCAGAGTTGCCTATAATGTTGTAAAATTTTTAAAAAACTCCTACTCAGGCATTCAAACGAGTTCATGTAGATTTTTCTGGGCTTCCTAGAAGTTTAACACTTCATCTTGGTAGAAACCTTCACAAAATGTTCAAAGGTCCACATTTTGAAAAATATCACTACGGATACCACAATTAGAAAACATCACAACTTTTGGCATATTTCGAATCTTAGTCAGCGACGACGATAGTTAATTTGTAAACCCACAATTTAAACATTTTCTAAAAGCAAACAAAATCGCTCAGAAACGTTCTACTCCCTATCATCCAGCAACAAATGGGTTAGCAGAGCGATTTGTAAAAATCTTAAAAACGAAGCTCTTAGCATTAAAAAGCGACCATAATGAGTTCCATCTAAAACTTTTACAGATTTTAATCTAATATGGAAGCACTACTCACCCGATTAGTAAAAAGAGTCCGTCTGAATCAGTTTTTCACTATCCAATCTTACCTAGATTCAAGTTAATGTTACCAATTGGCAAAATTCAAAATGGTCGCGCGAAATTCTCAGGGGTAGGATAAATAGAAATTACATTCAATAACAAATCGGTTAGGTAACTTCCACTATAAAATAAAATTAGATGACGAGAGAGAATCAGAAAAATAAGATCAGAAATTAGTGATAGGGAAACCGATTACTATCAGATTCCTGAACTTGAAATTAATCCTCAAATCGCTTGTAAAAATGATACCGATCTAAATGTACCTAATGTTGAAACATCAACCAATGAACAAATTCTAGAATAGGGCACACTGAAACTTCTCTTGCGAAAAAGCAATAGAATTCGTAAATCTGTAAATAAGATGAATTTAGAAATTATGTTAGTTTATTATTAGTAAGAGGGGAAGAATCTGTTATGACGTGAATTAAATTAACGTATCTGGAGACACTTCCGATAGAAGTGCTTAACGCATGCCTTACGCAATATAAAAGGTAGGCGATAAGAATGTTTCACAGATAGTCATACTCATATTGACTTTAATAAATCGTTATACAGAAATTGGTATATATATATATATATATGAAATAAATAAGTAGATTCCTCCTAATAGCAATGGCACGAATTTTGAAATTAATTCGGCCGGGTGAAAAGCCGATTGTAT
>JAHWXV010125310.1:0-11434 GCA_024586415.1 Phrixothrix hirtus | reverse complement strand
GAATTAATTTCAAAATTCGTGCCATTGCTATTAGGAGGAATCTACTTATTTATTTCATATATATATATATATATATATATATATATATATATATATAAAAGGAAAGTAGTGCATAATTTGTCATCGTGCATCCTAAATGATGCCGAAATAGCTAAATGACTCAATTTTTCTGAAGCGCCATCATATATCCTAATAGAGGAAATAATATCTACAGTGGAACCAGCAATATAAAAAAATAGATAGAAACACTGCTGAAGAAATAAGGCAAAAAGTGTCAAGATTAATAAGAAGGGCTAAGCCACCAAAACAAAACATCAGACGTAAAGAAAAAAACGCATTAAGAAAATTAAAACATAAAGAGATTACCTTCTTATCAGCTGATAAAGGAAATGTGACAGTGCTAATGAACTATGAAGTCTACTAAACAAAGACGGAACTGTTATTGAAAAATATGGACACATCAACCAATCCACACTCATCTCTATCGACATATTTGGAAAAAACGACTAAAAATAAAATCAAACAAAGTATTCTCGATATAAAATATCCGGAAGCATAATGTCCCGTTACGCCCAATAGTCAGTTCGTTAGATTCACCTACACAAGATCTAGCTATAAATCTAGCACAAATGCTTCAACATTATACCGAAGAAGCTAAATCATACGTAAAAGCTCAGACCATCTCCTGAAATTGTTACAAAACGAAAAAGTCGAAAGCACAACATATTAGTGAGTTTAGTGAGTATCACTATTCATAAAAATACCAATGAAAGAGGCATTAGAAATAATACAACAAAGATGCAAAATAGATAAAAGCATTTTGGATTTGATCAAACACTTTCTCCAAAGCACATATTTTGTATACAAAGAGCAAAGGTATAGACAGAATGAGGGAGCACCGATAGGTTCACCACTATCACCCGTAATCGCTAATATATTTATGGATGACTTTGATATAGATTCATAGAAGAAATGAACTCGTTCGTTTCTTGCGACATATAAATGGTATTCATCAAAACATACAGTTTACCATGGAAATAGAGAATAACAACCAGTTAGACTTCCTGGACGTACTAATCAATAAGAAAGAAGATGAAAGCTTAGCACACACGGGGTACAGAAAACCTATATATACGGATAGATATTTAAACGTCCAATCACGCCATCATAAAAACACTTGGCACGATCTCTTATATTAACTGATACAGAACATAGAAAAACAGAAACCTACCAACTACTAAACGCACTAATAAAAAATGGTTTTACACGTCAAGACATAAATAAACAATAAAAACAAACAAGAACAAGTCAAACGACGATAACGATAAAAATACCACTAAGATATGTCTGCCATATGTCAAGGGCACAACAGATAAAATAAGTAGAGTTTTAAGAAGTATAACATAGAAACAGCATTTTAAAAAACCCAAAACACAAAATTCCTTTAGAGGTACAGGGTATATACGAAATCCCATGAACTATCTGCGAACAGTCCTATCTACATCAAACTAATAGAAATATTAGTGCTAGAAAAAATGAATATATAAATGCTGTTTTCAGAAACGAAACAACTTCGTCGATAGCACAACACGCCAACATTAGTGGTCATAAACTAAACTTCAAAAACACAAAAATGATTGCAAATAGAGAACAATGTGCATCAAGAATAATAAGGGAAGCTATTTAAATAGAAAAACGGCCAAAAAGTATAAACGAACGAGATGGCGGGAAAAGATTAGCTACCACATGAAGGCTACTGATGATAAACAAAAACACTAAGTTATCAAATATCCCTGCATTAAAAGAATAAAAGAAACAAATTAACACCGGTCACGCGCAGCCTAGCACAAAATCAACCAAGTGTGACTGATAAACCAGCCAATGAGCTGTTTTTATGTTACTTTTAAAAATAGTTACTTCTATAATTTTCAAAATTTCCATTGTTACATTTAAAACATTTTCATTTGTGTATAATTTTAATTACATCAATTTCCTTTTTATAATCTACTATATTTTTAGCTGTTCGTGAATTGTTTTTTTTATTTCTTTATTTTCTCCATAACTTAATTTGTCTGATTTACAAATTCATCAAATTTTGGAAATTATTTATTTCTTTTTAATTTACTGTTGCTAATTATTTTCTAACTCGTAATCCTATTTTTTCGAGGTTTTTATCGGAAACTCGATTTCTTCGTTTTCTTCATGCTTCGGCCACATAATTTTCTTTCATTTAATGTATCTCCATAGTAGTCTCTCTTATCCATGTACGAAGTGTGATCAAAAAGAAACGAGGATTGCAATTTTTTTCGAAAAGTATTAATTTATTCATCAATTTTTATACTGCACCCTTCAAAGTAGTCCCCCTGGGATAGAACATACTTATGTCAACGTTGTGTGCAGCTTGCAAAGCACTGTTGAAACGTCTCTTAGGTATTGTTTTCAACTCTATTATTGAAAAATATTGTCCTTTAGGGGTGCTTTTGAGTTTAGGGAATAGGAAAAAGTCACAAGAGGTCATGTCTGGAGAATAAGGAGATTTCGGCATCACAGTGGTTTTGTGTTTTGCCAAGAAATGCGTGATAAGTAATGCGGTGTGTACCGGTGCTTTGTCATGGTGTAAAATTCATGAATTTTCTTTGCATAGTTCGGGCCGTTTTTTTCGACTAATGTAAATTACGCATAGCTTGTAGGTAATATTCTTTATTAACTGTGCGGCCTGTCGGTAAAACTTCAAAGTGCACAACTTCAATGTAGTCAAAGAAAATGGTAAAAAGAACCTGTACGCTTGACTCAACTTAACACGCTTTTTTCGATCTCGGCTTCGCAGAACACTTCCGTTGCGATGATTGAGCTTTTAGTTTGACGTCATAGCACCCAAATTTTGTCACTAGTCATAACGTGTTGGAGTAATTTTGGGCCATTAGCGACGTCGGCAAGCATTTGTTTGGCGATTTCTACGCTATGCTGCTTTTGATAAAAATTTATAAGTTTCGGAACGAATTTATCTGCTACTTGTTTCATACCCAAAACGTTAGTGAAAATTGCTTTACATGAGCCGTACGATATTCTTAGTTCTTCAGCAACCTCTCTAATGGCAATTCTTTGATTAGCAAGTACACTCTCTTTTACTTTTTTAATATGTTCATTATTGCATGAGGTGCTAGGACGCCCAGACTTAGCGTCATCGTCAACGTCCTTATGAACTTCTTTAAAGCGGTTATACCATTCGTAAGCATGTGCTTGTGATATAGTGCCGCCACTAAAGGACGTTTGAAACATTTTCAAGCTTCGCGGCACTTAATTTTGTTTTTAACATAAAAGTTTAAACAAATTCTTTACTCTGATATGTCGCTACACATAAAGATCGCAGAACTTAAGAGCGTCTTACTTCACGACTCATCAACTGTAAACTTACTGTTTGCTTCACTGATTGTACCACCCACTTGAAAAAGAAACATTTAACAAAATCGATACAGTACAATGCGCGCAATTCAAAAATTTTCGTTTATTTTTGATTACTTCACGTATACCAGCACACAGGTAGTGTAATCTGCTTTTACAGCTGTGAGTAAAACGAAATCGTCATCATCGGTAAATCCTTTTCTACATTTATTACTTATCATATTTTCACCATATTTTATTTAATTTATAAATTTTTTTAATTTTTATGCAGTACCACTCGTAATAAACGCCTTTTATTTGAGAAAGCCATATTGTTTACACATAACAGTCGATGGAATAGAGGTACTCCGATTCTTCAAGACCTAAGAATTTTTGTGTGCAGATATTTGTTGGAAAAATTCTTGGCTGAGTTTTTTGGAATTCTTGTGGAGTAATTATGGTTGATCACTTGGAAAAAGGTAAAACAATAATTATTTCACTTTATTTACAACTTTGTGAGAAAAAATGTATGGAAAAAAGACGAGGTAAATAGGCAAAAGTTGTTTTTGAAGGACAATGCGACTGCACACAAGTTGCATAGTGCTATTAAGATGGTTTGTAATTTATGGATCCAATTTCTTGAATACTCCCGTTATCCGCCAAATCTGACTCCTTTGAACTATTATATGTTTCCTTAAATGAAGAAACGTTTGAAAGGTGACTAATAGAAACTGTAGAAAGTTGGTTTGCAGAGCAAGAGGAAACCTTCTCTAAGAGGTGTATGGAAGTTGCAGGATCGCTGAAATAAGTGTATTATTTTAAAAAGCCAATGCTCTGAATAAAAAATATCTTAATTTCCAAATTGTTACTCTCTCTTACTCTATATGAAATATAGGTAAAAGAGAAAGTGTTATTCTCGACCAAAATTTTCGATGTCGAAATTTTAGTGGAGATACACGTTTTCAGGTCCCATGGGTACGAAAATAATGTTTGTGTGTGTGTGTGTGTGTGTGTGTGTGTGTGTGTGTGTGTGTGTGTGTGTGGGTGGGTGTGTGTGTGTTTGTGGGTGCGCGCGCGGGTGCACGCGCGTGCGTGTGTGGTGCATGCGTGCCAGCGTGCGTGTGTGCGTGTGAACACGATAATTCGAAAAGTGAAAGTCCTAGAAAAACAAAATTTTATATTTGAGTTTCTATCCATCGTCGCACGTGACCGCAATTATTTCCACTAAAATTGGAAAACCGAAAGTGCTACTTTACTCTTGTCATTTTTTGGTTTTTTGAGATTTTTCGAAATCGGCTGTAACGATTTTTTTAAAATTTACTATATTTCTTAGAAAATTAATGCCCTTTTATATAAGCTAAGCGGTTTTTTATAAACTTTTCTGTAATTCGAGTAACCGGAATTATTTTCGACGTTAAGTCTAAATAAAATAACTATGAAACTAAAAACCCTAGCTAAATGAAATTTTATATTTAAGGTCACAATCACTTTAGTGCGCTAAATAAAGAATTTGTTTTAAAACGAATAAGCGGAAGTACCACCTCATTTTCCGAATTTTTGGTATTTCGAGATTTTCTAACGATTATTTTAAAATTTATTGCATTTCTTAAGCATTTATGACCCTTTCGTATAATTTAAGGTGTTACTCAAAAATTTTTCCGTATATTCAGTAACCGGAAATAATTTCACTGTTAACTCTGAATACAATAATTATGAAACTAAAAGCCCTAACTAAATGTAAATTTATATTTGGGGTCATAATCACCTTTTCTACTAAAATAAAAAATTTGGTTAAAATCAAATAACCGGAAGTACCACTTTATTTCTATCATTTTTAGATATTTTACGAATTCTTCATTTTCACGGTTTTCTTGAAATCGGCTTTAACGATTTTTTTTGAACTTAGTATATTTTTTAGCTACTTAATTTGGTTTTATATTAAGCAAGGAGTTTCTCTAATAAACTTTTAAAAATCGAGTAACTAGAAGTACTTGGAGAATCAGTTGTGAACAACGTATCTCAAAAAGTAATCAATATATGAAAATTAATAACTTTATTTATCTTTTATATATTCTGCACATGAGATAGCAAGAATTTAGTTAAAATGGAATTACCGGAAATGCCACTTTATTCTTGCGATTTTTAAGTTTTTTGCGATTTTTTCGAAAACATCTTTAACATTTTTTTTTGAAACTTACTGCGGTTCTTATGGGTCTTGATATACTTTTACGTGAACTTAGAGGTTTTCTTAAAAAAATGCGATGAAGCGGGTTATCAGAGAAAATCTCTGGAGTTAAGCAAGGTTTTACGTGTCCAGTAACTTAGATGGGCGACCGTTACAATTAGCGTTCCCAAAATAAACGCAAATAATATTTTAATTCTTTGTGAACATTTGCATATTTGTATATTTATATACGTAAGAGAAAGTCATGAGTTGTTCAACACTAGATTTTTTTTAGTTCGCTAAGGATTTATGAATACGTCCTCGTATAAGTTAGTCAGTACTCGTCTCGCTTGCTTTTTTATAGAGCTTATCCATCACCTATATTTTTCATTCTCAATTTAGAGTATGGATGCAAATCAATGTATTATGTTAAAAACTGTGTTCTTAAATACTTCTTGTAAGAATTGTAAGTCATTAGTTCTCTAAATATTTATAAATTTTTTGCCTACATTATGTCAATGATATTATCTTTCTAAAAATAATTTTTAAACATATAACTTTTATGACTGACATTTTATTTTATTTTAGGGTATAATTTTACGCGAAGAAGGGAAAAAGCAGGAAGCCTTGGAAGCTTTTCAAATATGCCATAAATTAAATTCCGAAAATGTAGATAATATTAAAGAAGTGGCAAAGTGTTTGTGAGAACCTTTACAGCATATTAAATTTAAAATAATTTAATTGCTTTATTTTAGATTTTTGTTAAAAAAATTTTCTCTAGCTTTGGAAGCCTATATGGAGGCAGAAAATTGTTGTAACAAACCTGATTGGGAAATTTATCACAATATTGGTAAATATTTTTATACATAACAATTTTATGATGTATTTTATTATTAGTAAACAAGTCGTATACTGTAAATAGGAGGTGAATAAGCTGATATTTATTTGCGCGTGGCCGAAGAAAAATTTTAAACTTCAACTCATACATATATTAAATAGACAAAAATTACCTAGGCACATGTTTTTCTGAATTTATTATTAATTAAATAGTTACCATCGTTGTCGCAGTTGTATATCGACATTTTAATAAATAAATTAAACCGAGTGTTTAACCTGTGAAAATACATATTTCATATTTGTTAGGGTGTAATCTTTAATTATATGAGATACTATACAATCAAAGGGTGCAATCTTGGTTTATTTTTCTAAAGTGTTATTTTCATAAAAAATAAATTGTTAGAAGAGCAATACAGACTATATAAATTATAATAATATATATTATAAGTTATATACAGGGTTTCCCAACTTGAGTAGGGTAGTATGTGTAATTTTCTTATTATTATAATTAGAGCTTTGATTAAATTGGGCGCCGATTTAGATTCCGGCGAGAAAACTTTAAAATTCATAACCGACTAGTAATTATTCCAAAAGTGATAAACACAGTTTTTTGAAAAGTCAAATATCTCCGTTACTTAAAAAACTATGGGAAAGTTTAAATATGGAAGTTGCTTGCTCTATTGAGATACACTTAAAAATATTACAAAACCAAAATCCAAGACCGCGGTTTTCGACATATTAACGGCAACTTACTTTTTTAAATGGACGCCATATTGGATTCTTAAATAATTAAATAGAATTGTTTTATCTTTTCAGTGGTGCATAACAACCTATGTTTAAATTAAAAAATGCTTAGTTAATTGTTTTAATGTTAATTCAAGTATGCAGGAAAAGAAATGCAGATAAAAATTATTTTTAAACATATATCAAAACAAAAAAACCATAATATCACTAACTGTTAAAATGATCAAAAAGCTGATCGCGATTAGCCAAACACAAACTACACCGTTTTGCAACACTGTTGATTACTTTACGCAATGTATTGCGATTAATTCTGTTGAATGCTCGCCACCACTGCTTCACATAACGTTTCTACGTTATTACAATTAAAATGACTTCAATATACGTTATTTTTTAAAGTACTCCATTAGTAATAGTCGAGAGGTGTCAACTCTGCTGATCTGGTTGGCCACTGAACAGCTGTATCTGTTGCTATTTCTCTGTTACCAAAACAACCATTCAAATAGGTGATAATAGCTCTTCCATTATGCGGAGGAGCGCCACTTTGCTAATACCATATTCGAATACTTTTTGCCAAAGGTAAATCCGTCTAAAACATCTTGGAAAATTATAAGAGGACAAAGACGTTTTGCGACCTTAAGGTTGCAGATGGTATTATTTTCTGACTTGCGATGTTGCGCTGACAAGAACACCAGTGGGGGAAGAGGGGTCCAAAGTTGGCCGTTAAGGTAGTTAAGCTAAGTTCAAGAACGTTGTTGTATTGGCAGAGGGAAAAAGTCGTATTTAGAGGACGCCATTTCGTTAAAGCCGTTAGGCTTACAAGGGGGAAGAGGAAGAACGAAGATTCCAATTTCCTTAAACCGTATTGCGAGAAAACAATGGAGTACTTATTAGATGGATAGTGAATCGTACGCCACTGAGTGTATCCTTCGATAAGGACAATTGTAGACTCACAATTTTTCTGAACTTACTTTAAATGATTTCTAGTAGTTTGCTGGAAGAATAGAATGGTTACTTATTCTAATAATTAAGAAATAATAAAAATTTGAATTCAGTAAATAGCTATAATGAATAATTTGAAGTATAAAAGTACAATCTACTACAAAGAAATCAATTCAGTTAAAAGAACATGATATAACGGTAATTCAAACATTCTTTGATTACTAACTAAGTTCAGGACCCCTGAGTTACTATGGTTTATGATTAATCTAAACTAAACAATTAACTTAGTCTAAAAATTGTGGCTGTTACTTATTAAAAGCTAAACTTATTTACGATTCGAAACAATATTTACAAAAGTATTTCAATGTCTGTTCCCAACTTGATCGAAATGCTACTATAGCAGAGTTTTTATGAAAGGAGGGCTGGGTAGAATCCGAGGTAAACGATAAAGCTCTGCGGACTGCGTGGTGGTGAATTTATAGTAAAAGAACGTCACTTACTTGAAGTCCCGAGACGGAAGTTTCTAAATGAAAGAGAGAGAACGGCGCCGACGCTTCTGGTTCTAAATGATTTCGTACCTTTTTTGTACGTCCCAATTTGTCCCTAACCATTTTATAGGGCACGAACGTGGTAAGAAGATGATTGACCCCAAATACGATCCGCCTTAAGTCTTAAATGTTGAATTTCCACAAATTTATTCACCAAAAAAACTTAAAATTTGGTAATTTTTTTATCTTGTAATGTTTTTACTGTGAATCGGACCATAATCTCTTTTAAGTACGCGCGTACTTAATTATGAGGGAGAATAGAAGCGCTGTTGCTCTTACAGTGTCTAACTTTCACTGACTGCAGAAACATTTCTTTTCGGAAGGGTAGAAGTAAATCAGGGATTGTTGATAACTATTTTTAGGAGGTTATGCATGTCTACATATTAGCTGACGTAATAGCTTTTACTGTAGCCTTGTTACTTTGTATATTTTGTGGAAGTTTTAATTGATTTTTATTTTAAAACAAGAAAGAATTTAAACCGTTATTTTAACCTGAATTAATCATAGTTTTGAATATTTGTTTTTATCGCCAAGGTATTTTCAAATCTGCTCGCAATTATAAGTATACATTCTGATATACAGGGTAGACTAATGATTGCTACTACAATACGAGATTATGATATTGTCGGGCAGCAAGTGTATAACCCAAATAGTTTTATGCTAGGAAGTCAGAAAATATACCTCATATTCTCAGTTTACATCTCCTTTGCTGACTTGTATTTATACATTAATATATTTGCATATTATTTTTTATGCCTTAAATAAGTTGGTTGCATCAGTAGTAAATTTTATAATATATCGATACCTAATTTCATCTATTTAGTATTTATGTCGAGTTCAGTTAAATTTTCAAAATTTAATTGAATATTGTATATTTTTGAAGAAAACCATAAAACACAGAATCCACAGTTTTCGATTGTTTTTTGTTTTTGGGATATCTTGTATATGAAATGCATATCAATTTATTTGTCTGCTAGCATATTATAATGGCAGCTTTATAAATGCAAAGTTAAATGTCATAACGTCATTCATTACAGGACTGAGTACTATAATGTATCCATTCTAGGACTGAATACTGTAATATACGCCAGCAGATAAAATTTTGCATGTTATACGGATCTACTTAATCATTATGGTACTTCAACGGTTAGTACCATAATGATTGTTATCATAATCCTATAACATAAATGACTATTATGTGTAAATTTTTTTACAACTAATTTTTGTTGAAGGTCAATGTTTGATGTGCCTTGGGGAAGTTGCAAAAGCTAAAGAATATGCAAAACAAGCCGTTGAATTAGGAAAGCAAGAAAGTTCTTACTTCTTGTTAATTAAGATTCTTGTTGCTGAAGGTGATCCATTAGCCGCCATAAACATTTGCAATAATGCTCTTGAGTAAGTAATTCTATATTTATAAATTATAGAAATTTATATTACGAATAGAAAATATATTATTTAAAAAGTATATTTTAATGGGTCCATCTTTTGATATTTTCTTTTTGAAAGTGGTATAAATTGGTTGAAATTTAAATATTCAATATTTAAAAAGGTCTTCGTAGAGCTTAGTTGACAAATTATACACTTACAAATTTAATTTATACGCATTATTTTTACTTTAAACTGATATGAATTTGAAATGGAGAATAAAAAAATTTTGAAGTTAAAATGTTTACCTATATGCAGGAATATGCTCATTTTTGAAGTAATCGTTATACAGGGTGCCCGAAATTTATTTAGGGAAACTTCAGGAGCCGATAGAGGACATGGAAACAAATGAAAATGGCTATATCAACCTAGATCCGAAACTCAATGGTTTCAGGGTTACAGGACGTTGAAAATTAATAAATAAAAAATCATTTAACATATTGTCTTAAAATGTAGTACAGTTGCTTTTGTTATATATGTACATTTCTATATAATATATCACCTTAATACGTCGAGTCAGTGACGTGCAATAGATACTACCACAAGATTTTTTTTAAAAAATTATGTCTAATGCCTAAATTTATGTTTGTTGAGATGAATACGGCGTTCCGTAATCGCATAATTAATAAAAGGATTAATTTGAACTGAAATAATTAATAAAAATATTTATATTAAATTTAGCATTTATTTTCGTACTGATTGTTATCTTTATGGTAACATGTCTACAGCTCGACTCATACAAGACTAAAAATATAAGGAAAAAGTAATCCCTTAAGCTCCAGGTAATGTTACCTGCATTGTTCGGTAGGATATTTCTAAACCCGAACCAAGGTCTTTAACTTTTGCAACGGTAATTAATGCAAATTCAAGAATCTTTACTTAAACATAGATTTCAAAGAAAGTATTTGTGTTACGTTAAATTGTAGATATTTACAAACTATTTTCCATTAATGCAAAAATTATTGAAGTAAATTATACGTTCCCTAAGGTAGAAAGAAACATATTTACAATATTCAAACCCACTTTATACATAATCCAAAAATATTTTATACTATTATTAAGTTAAACACATATCTGTGGGGGCAAAATGACCATAAACGAAGATAATGCACGGATTAGACCGTCTCTATAGGTGGTCGGTTAGCTTATATCTAAAATACTACTTTTAAAAGTAGCTGATAGATTGCCCCCACAGATATGGTTTAAGGAACACTTTTTAAAATGATTTGATAAATTATATTATAATAGCACACATACATATATTGACACATATCAATTAAAACAATATATAAAATGTTATTAATTTACTATTGATATTTCAATTAATTAGATAAATAATTTGCTTATTGCTCCTACAATTTAAATTCAAGGTATGTATATTTATAAAGTATAAAAA
>JAHWXV010125302.1:0-10478 GCA_024586415.1 Phrixothrix hirtus | reverse complement strand
GTTCGTGATACAATCGGCTTTTCACCCGGCCGAATTAATTTCAAAATTCGTGCCATTGCTATTAGGAGGAATCTACTTATTTATTTCATATATATATATTTATTTATTTATTTATAATTGTGAGCTTGCTGTATTTTATTTCATTAGTTTTTAATTTCCAGTGTTCCTTGTATCTAACTTTATTTTATTAGTAGTTAATTTCATTTAACTCGCTGTTTTAGATTTTTATTATTATTAATATTGTTAGTGTTATGATTATAATGTTTTTATAATAACATTTTTTGGAAAAGAAAATGAAACTATGTTATATTTGAATAAGATATATTTACAACATTCTTTTTTTAATTTAAAAAATATGAAGTTACAAAAGATTCACGTGTTCAAAGTAATAACTGTACATTACGCTAATACATTCATTTCTTGCTAAATTATAATCAAACATTTTTACAAATTCAGAAGTTGAGATACCATTAACTCTAAAATATAAATACATCAGACAGTATTTTCTACAAACATCTGTAGTGAAATTTCGAAGTATATGGGGATTATAAAATCAGCATCTCGAATTTCTTTGAATAAATTTCAGGTGCTCGGTTATAGGTGGCCTTCCAAAGGAATCGAAGTATTCTCCACAGTTGTTCTCGTCTATGTAGAAAGCATTCCAATATTCCAGGTTTAATTGACGGATCGGTGTTTGCAATTAGAGCACAAGGTCTTTTTATTCTTACAGAAAGCTGGTCAGCAGAGAGCATATAACGGCCCACATAACAGTCCGTGTGAGCCCGAATTATTTTCGAAATCTTGGTTAGTTTTAGAGTGTTCATTATGTACTTTTAATGAGTCTGATAAAATTAATACATTTTCCAATGCATAACACGGATTTCTTATTTGATGATTCATGCATTCTCTTCAATTGTTTTAAAGAAAGACAGCCAATATCGTCCACATTTATAATCTCCGAGTTTATAAAATCTTGTAACACATGTTTTTTCTCTAAGCCTTTAACGTAAACTTTATTAAATCCATATAACGCAATGGCTATTTCCTTTTTAAACAGCTGAAAATCTATATGTCCACGTTCCCAAAGTATTCCGTGATGACGTGTTTCCAGATAAACTACTTCATTTCTTACATTTGCAGGTAAGGAGGAAAACTTATAAAGAGGTTTCACAAAAAATGTTTGTAACTTGTATCCGTCTGTAGAGATAACAACAACTTTTTTAGGTAAAAATTCTCAATCGGTGCCGCAAAATCCTTGGATATCTACAACAGCTGTCATCTTACTATAGCAGATGCTTGATGGTAAATAAATGCTAATGTAGTGGTCACGGTATTTAACTGTCAAAGTCCACCACCACGTTCCTGTTTTTATCAATTTCTATTACGTTGTCGAATTCGGCATACACGAGAAAATTTATCGTTTCCGTTAGAGAATCTTCAAATTCAACTTCCACTCGCAAGGAACCATTTTTAACAAGATTCCAATGAGTGCTGACGTTTGTCGATAAATCATCTGTCAAGTCAAAACCAATCAGACAGTAGCCGTTAAGATATCCTTCTCTTGAAATGTTATTGCCCTCATTCAGAAAATGAATTCCAGTTCCTGAAAATAATGTGTGGTACGCCATCACGTACATCCCATCTTTGGCAAAATCAGGTTGTAAGGCTTTGACGATATTTGCTGGCCATCGATGTAAAGAGAAAAGTAGTTTATTTTAAAATGATTAAAGTTAAACGGATTATAAGCATAACTGCCATTAAAACTTTGATTAGTGACAAATCCCACAATGCAACGTTTCGGTAACTGACTGAGAAATATATGACCTAGAGATTTTCTTTGTATTCCTGACAGTTTGGTTAACACCTTAACGTCTGCTTTAGTTATTGGATATTTTGCCGGCGCTGCTTGCAAGGTTTTGGTATATGCAAGCAGGATTGTAGGATTTATTTTCATTTTTCTTACAAGCAAGTTAGCGTCGTTAATTTTTATTTTAAATGATTGACCCTTAGCAGCCATTATACTAAACGAATCACCCGAACGTACAAACTTTATTTTCATCTCCACACCATTTATGAGAAATTTTTCTTGATTAAATAAATCTGCATGCACATGACTTATCATCTCAACCAGCCGGATTTTCTATGTGAATTTTCGTCCTTTTACTAGTCCTGCATTGGCGTCTTCTAGATCTTCTATTTCGCCTGGCGTGTCATTGTACCATAAGCTTCTGCTTAGATGAGATTTTTTGGCTCCATATCCGTAATTAAGTAACGTTTCAATATACGTCCTATATGCATAAGTGTTGTTAGGTGGCGAGACTAGTTTTTGATTTAAATATATTTCCAATTGATTAAACATCGAGTGCATCTAATTATTAACAGGTGCCGGTTTATCTTCATCGAGCAGTATGCTCCCAGCTTGTTGAAGTATTTGAGCTGTGATATAAAGCATAGTTTGATTTAGATCTACATAATCGTTTCCACTTCCTGGGACTAAAAACTCGATAGAGCGTCATAAGATATCGAGGAAAATGATTTGTAGAAAATCCATTGTTTATTTTCAATGCTTGCCTATGTTGACAGTAGATTGGGCATGAAGAAAAGTCATACTAGTGTTTACTGAATATATTTTTAATTTAAAGGAGAAATTTTCTCTCTAGAAAATATCTTCTTAGTAGGTTTTATAACTGAATGATGCTTAATAACACCCTTTCGCTTTTTATATCCGGATCCTGACATCAAAGTATCAATTTTGTCATCTGCTTTACGTTTTATATTCTGAATGCCCTCGCGCATTCTATTTTTGAACGCTTCTCCATCCGGTCTGTTTTCTACAATATCACCAAGAACCTGTGCTCTGATCCTTAAGGCCTCTCTCCTGACGGTTTTAGCTCCAGACTTGAAGATCGGAAGAATGTTTCGAAAGATTCCTTCTAAAAACGATCTAAAGCCGTGACCCCTCTGATACGGGGCTTCTCTGTATATGGATCCTACGCCACTACCCGCCTGGTTCACGTATTATTATTGCTGATAAGGACAAGCCATCACTTTGTACCTTTTTAAAATGTAGTTTCAAGCTCAACGTTCCAAACTCAAATGGCACGGTTTCCACTGTGTTCGTTCTTATATGTATTTCCAAATTTTCAAATTCTTTTATCAGGACAAGAATATAATGAATCTGTGAAAATGCAACTTATCTGTATCGACCGTATCTGTAATTGTCGTTGGTGATGTTGATAATATGCACTAAAGGCGCTAAAACGTCTCCCACTACTTGCGGTTTGTAGATGTCGCAATAGATGAATATTTGAGAAGGTAAGTCATACCATACGTTGGTAGGATGTGATGGTATAGGCTCCTTAGCTAAATTTGTGTTGGGTACATTACCAAGGCGAAGTGCTAAGCGCGGAGTTAAACTCATCACCGGAAGCCGGATTTTAATTTTAAGGGATATGCGATGTGTTTTGTTACTGTATACGAATACAGCTATATGTTTTATAAACTCATGCTGATTCAGCTCTTTTACGATATCCACATGACTTTCATAATTTCCAGGGGGTATAAAATATGCAAACCATTCATTGTGTTAATAATGTAATTGTTCTCTATCTTTTCTGAGCCATTCTCGAGCCGCTTCTAGAATATTGTCTACTTCAATATTTTCTATTTCGGGCGGTCCCGTCTAAAGTACATAAGATTATCAACGTCGGATACAAATAAAAATGAGCAAGGATATTGTATTTTAGCTATCTTCATAACCCAAAATCCATGAAGTGTGATGCGTTTAGGTAATTGCGTCGAAAATTGCGCTGCAGTATTGTTGGGAAAATATTTCATTGAACTGTTGCTTAATAATGTTAAATAAAACTCGTTTTCTATAGTTACAAATGTTTAATATCTAATTCCGAAACCCAAGAATTAAATTTATCTCTGTAATTTAACCACTTCATTAAATACTCTTTCTTCTTGCCTTGTCCCTTTTCGTCGATAATTTTTTCTATTTTAAATTTAGTGGAAAGTTTTAAAGACTTTTTCGCTCCAGTTCGTCTCGTACCCTTTCTCGAAGGCGTTCTTCGCTTTACTGATTCTGACATACTGATTAACTTTATATTTGGGTGCTTTTGTATTCCTAAGCCCTTACTGTACAAGTTGTTCCACACCTCTTATATGTTGTCATTGTTTACGTTGTTGGGAACAGTTTTGATACTGAAATGGTATCTGGTGTTGTACGAGTTAACTATATCTTGTAAAACATCCACGTATCTGTAACTATCGGAATTTGTGAAAAACCGCCACATTCTAGTTTTAAGCGTTCTGTTAAACCTTTCTATCGCAGAGGCTTTTACGTCGGGATTGTTTGTCACGTAAAAGTTGATTTCATTTTCTTTAAAGAATGATTGCGTACGTGCAGAAGTAAACTTATGGCTTTATATCGGTTAGCAGATTTATAGGTTTTGCGCACTTTGTCTAAATATATCTTTAAATGCATTTATTACTGCTTCCGAAACTTTTGCTTCTATAGGTCTCACCCAAGCCATCTTGCTCAACACATCTATCACTGTTAGCAAGTAGTTATAATTGTCGTTCTCTTCACTTAAATTTCGCATATCGCAAAGATCAGCTTGCCACAATTCGAACATGTTGCTTACAATATATTTGTTTCTGCGGAACTTTTTTGTAATTGGTTTGTGAGCAGTGTACGCATTTTGTTGCTTTAACCATTTTTTCACTTCGAAAGATGAATGTGGGGGCTTTACTGCTTCTACTAAGGAAGATGCTCCGGAGAAACCTGTAGGGTTGGCAGGGTCGTAATACAGCGTGGCCAAACCCTCCATTATAGTTTCAGAGATTCTCAAGTAGTATAATAAAGTTTAGCAGAGGTCAATCTCTTTTGTCTTTTTTTTCAAACCCTCCTTGTTCTTGCTTTACCGTTTCGTTATCAGAATCGTCAGTTTTTGTAACCTGTTGTACTGCAAATTAGCACCTTCGTGGGTTTCCTATTAATTCCAAAGGCGTGTGAATTTCTTTAAGAAAAGTATTAAACTGCTCTCATCTAGAAGGATTTGTGATCTTACGAGGCCTTATACCATCGTTCACTAAAACGACTATGTTCGAAGAAGGTATTGTTTCACCTTTTACTTTGACAATGTCTTTATTGTCCAACTATCTTCAGATTTTTTTATAAAACGTAAAAGATTGTCTCCCTTCTTCTTATAAACGTAGCGTTGAAATAATGTCGGCGTCTGACAGGTTTTCTTCTTTTTTGGTTTCTAACGTGACAGCGACTGGTTTACGCTGTTCGTCCACGAGATGCAGGTATATTTGCAATACTTGGTTATACAACGTCCATCTATCATGATCAGGCATTCGCGAATTTAAAACTTCTTTCATGTCACGATCTAGTCTTGATAACACCTGTTGTTCGGTATTTTCTACAGAATTAAAACGTTGCATAAACTTTGGGGACACGATCATCATTTTCTTTGCATGCTCTATTATACACTCAATAACCAGTTCACAAGCGGTAGTAAAACTAAAGGAAGAAGAGCTCCGCCTGTTTGTATTAGAAATTTCTTCTTTTTACTTATAGTTTCATCTGGTTGTACCAATTTTCTCAAAGTGTCTTTATGCTTAGAGGGTCGCGACTTTTCCTTATTTGTAAGAGGTACTTTACCTTTCAATACGTTATAAATGCACTCGAAGATACAATGTAACTGCCTGTTTTCCAAAACTTTCAATAACGCTTTTCGTTCCTTTTCCTCTAATTTTAAAAGAACTCTAAATAACTTAAAATGCTGGACCACTCTGGTTGGCGTCATGCTTTATTATGATGTTGTTGTCTTTTAGGTTGCCGTATTTATACCCTTTTTTAGATAGACGTACAATACTGGAGCCACCTTCTCCAAAGATGGATCTCCTGTATCGAATAATTTCGGAAGCCTTCTGTTTTAAATCAAAGAGTAGATACCCGTGCGGCTCAGAAATGGCACCCTCGTAAGCTTCTTGCAAAACTTTGTATTTTCAGGGCAGACCTGTCTAGTCAGATGTTTAACAATACAATGTGGTGGGCGTTTGAGGAAATATCTCTCTGTCCTTTTCCTTAGTGAAATATGTTTTGTGTTAGAAAAAATACGCTTAAATTACGGTAATGATATCCTTTGGTAAATATATGAACTATTCCGTCATTTGTTTCTCTCATTAGATTGTCGATTATGATTAGGCTGGGTGCAGTGCCGTCAAAATTTTCCAAGTTAGGCAGGCCTTGCTGAAATTCGACGTACTCGCTCAATGTTTTGTATAATGGCTGCCACTGGTCATAGTGCCATACAATTTTTTGAAATTTAATATTACAAACTTTATCTGTATTTTTCAAAAACTCGGTTACAAAGTAAGATTTGCCACAGGCCGTTGGTCCAGTCACGACAGCCGTGAATGAATGGTAAAACTGACACTCCATACCTCACAAAAGATCAATATATAATGAAGCAATGTTAGTTCCACAGCTATATTTAATAAGGTCTTAGATTTTAAGAAGTCTACTTGAAACCTAAAGAAATACACATTTATCTGTAAGAAAAGAGGAAATGATATTATTATTAAAATAGTTGAATAAAATTAAATATATTTAGTTGCAGTTATTTCATTACGTGAAATAAATATCTGTCATTATTATTTAGTTCTGCATCTATTTCATTAATTATAAGATCATTAAATTTATATACTAATTCGCACATGAGTAAATCTAGTTTAAAGTCTTTATTTGATACTTAGTACACCATTTGGGCCTTATGATCGCCGTCCTTAATGTCCTGCTTGGTGATTTCATCCAAAATTGTGTTTATAAAGTCTTTGTAGCTGTGTTGGCATTTACTTAAACACTGCACTTTTTACAATAGGAAGTCCCGCATGTTAAATACATTTCTTAACTTACATGACATTATCTATAGTTCGAAAGCACTGTCCTCTTTTGCAGTGAACTTTAAAGTGTTATTATTTGCGACACCAGGAGTTAGTTTAACACAATACTCGTCAAGCACAATTTCTTCTTCTACATTCATAAAAAGACTGCTCTGAAAACTTTATACCTTGATATGTAGGTTTTCTTAATATTCTCACACATGGTATGAAATTTTCATAGGGCTCTACTAGCCTCATATGCAAATACTTGGAACCGGACCTATTCAGAGGCATGACCGTTTGTTGTAACAGCATCTTAGAATTGTATCGGCTTTGCACATTGCTTTTGATGCAAGCATTCGCTGGATGGTCCCATGTAACATTGTAGGAGGGCACCACTTCCTGTTTGAAAATACGGAGATCTTCATCGGTTGTTGTCCAAGCAGGCGATGAATTTAAAGTGTACGATTTAGCTCTCTGTAAATTTAATAAAAATGCTAAATATTAAAAACAATTCTTTAAAATGTTTTTAGAGACATACCTGGTGTACATTTTCCTTGTAGGCCTTCTTGGAAACCTTGGTTACTGTACTCATCTTTGAAAACTGCACTTACTGTTATACTTTCTTTACTTTAGAATGCTTACGCAGAACTGGCCGATTACATTGAGATCTTCGTTATATATAATTTTTAATGGCGAGAAAAGATATATGTTTCACTCTCTGTCTTAGATTGCAAATGCGGAGTTCTGGTATATATTAATATTTTATTGTAAATTCAGATAAATATTAGTGTCAAAAAATTCCAAAAAGCAATAAGCTTACATACAGAAGACGCGAGATTAAAATACATTTAATTATGCGAGATTTATTGTAAACTAAACACAATTAACCGAGTACAGTATTACTATAGAAAGAGCGATAATTTATTACACGGCTGCAGATTAAAATAATACGTTTAATTATACGAAATTTATTGTAAACTAAATACATTTATTCGAGCAAAATATTAATACAGAAACAGCGAGATTAAATTTAATTATTTAATTTAATTTAATTATCCATGTAAAATGTATTGTAAACTAAATACATTTCATTCAAGTTAAATGCAACATTTAAAAATTATATAAGGACAGATGTTCACCATGTATCTCAAACCGCGCCATATTGAATTGAGGAGCGATGTTTACTGTGTACCTCAGTTCGCGCCATATTGGATTATTGCGTCACTTCAAGGTCAATAAAACCCTTTAGTAGTGCTCCTGTCAACAATGTCATTAGTTCCACACCTCGATGACTCATCGCTTTGGAATGCGAAAAAACCCCGCCGGTAATTCCAGGAACTGTCATTAAAAAGAAATTAGCGTGGACCCCTTTCTACTTGCTTATATTTTACGTTAATATATTTTTAAATATTGATGTGGATCATTTAATTTATTCATTTTATTTAGCGAATTTTATCGAGAATATCTTTGGTGTTTAGTTTAATAGATACAGATACTAGTTTGAATCATTTTTATAACGCTTTTAATTTTAAGTTTGATTAGTACTGAATTTATTGTTAAATATATACTACCCTATTTATTTTTATATTTGGAAAGCATTAAAATATTTTATAAAAATTAAAGAGTTTTTTTAAATTTCTAATCCTATACAATAATTTAAATAATTTCTTCACACAAATCATACCACATTTCAACAGTCAGTTAAATAAGTTGTATATATTCATAACTATATGCATGTACCGGGTGATCTTATTTGTTTGTAATTATTTTTGTTAGGTTTGCAATAAAAAACTGAAGTTATGTTTGCAGCAGTATTATTTCGAAGTTTTAAAATTAAAATTAGTAACAACTTAATCAATGGCGTTCTTTTTTGGTAGGTATAATAGAACTGTTTTTCTCAAATTGTTTTAAAGTTAATATCACCTTTTATTAATTAATTCATTTACATATGAAGTATAGAAATCCACTGAAACAACAAAATATAGAGGACATTGTATGTATAAATTACAACTAACCATTAGTAAACTTTTCGTTACTACGCCACTGCTGAACATGATAGTAAACTCACCTTCAAACATTCTGCTGTCACATTGCCTGCATTCACCGGACGTAAGCGCTCTAAAACTGTAGCATAAAACGTTAGGTGACATAACCGCTAGCACAGGTAGTGCTTAGGTAGCGATCGCCATTTTTTCCAACAAGAATTTTGTTGCTTATTTGTGTGAGTAGATTATAATTGGCGGTACTTTAAGTTTCAAATCAACCACTTGTAAAATATGAGCTTTAATACAATTGAAAATAGTAAGTAAATACTTATTTAGCATTGTAGGAGGACACTTTAGTTAGATGTATATTTTATTTATCAAAATAAAGTTTTATGTGAAGATCAGCCTCATATTTTCGTATTGGAAAATGAAGATCATACATATGACCAAATAAATGGTAAAAACTTGTAGATTAATGTTTGTAAAATGTAATAATTATGAGAAATAATACAATTTAACTAGGTTATCCATTTAAAATGATAGAGGTATTTAAAGATCGCGAATTCTATTTACTAATAGCAATTCTATTTCTACTTAATTTATAACCCATAGTATAATCTTATGAAATATAATAATAATGTTAATAATAATAATAATCTTTATTTGCAACTATATAATATTTTGTACATGTTGGTATTTATGTAGAAATCTAAGATATTAGATTTACAAATAAAAATAAAAGAAAAAAACAAAGAAGTATAATTGCGGAATATGGTATAAACCACAAGGGGAAGTTCAGCTGGTATGCCGTGAGGCAGTACCTCTGTTCTACCACTTAACCCTTGAAATTAATAGTTAAAAATTATATAAATGAATGCCTAAAACTAACACCTAACAACTAAAATTCGGCACTGCTCTATTTAATAAAATACTGAAGATATTAATTTTTAATTACTTCCAAAGATGAATTTTGTTGTGAAAATACCAAACTGCTCTTTTTTAAATAAAGATAAGCCGAGTTTCTTAAACCAATGCGGTAATGAGTTATATAGTTTAGCTACGTAATATTTAAAACATCTGCATATCGAGTAGATTGATGGACAAGAGGGGTTAAGATAAAATTTATATTGCGTAAAGGCTAATCGACATTATCCTTTTTTCTGCTAGAAGTTAGAACCTAGATGTCTAGGATGGGTTTTTATAATGTGAAATGTCATTCTTTTTTCGTCCTAGAAAGTTCTAGAAAATAGAAGACAAACTAGATCCGGTCCTATTTCTGTCCTAATTTCTATCCTAGACTTGCGCATTAAATGGTATTTTAATGTTACCAACTGTTCTAATCTAGAAATATAACCTATTATAATATTTGTACGTATTTATTTATATTTTTTGTTTAATTGTTTGTTTATTACTAACAAATGTCACGTAACATGTGTGTTAAAAGAAAATGGTCAGCATTCTTAACAAAACATTTAATTACACAAACGAGTGTTGTTGGTATCACTGTTAAATGAGATGGATAAATTAATTGTGTTAAACTTCAGGGCAAAAGTGTCATACTTGACTTAAAACTAGGATGAATTCTAGAATGAA
>JAHWXV010125298.1:0-12028 GCA_024586415.1 Phrixothrix hirtus | reverse complement strand
ATATATATATATATATATATATATATATATATATATATATATATATATATATGGTACAAATGAATAAAGTATTGAACGATTGCGTTCCACCATGTATATAAAAAAATCAAAATTAAGTTAAAAATTGTAAAAGTTTCTGAATTAGGGATGATTTAATGTTATAAGAATGGAAATAATTTTCCTGAATAAAACAAGGTGTAATATTAAAAACAATAAGCCAAATCGTGAGTTATTATAGACAAGTAAAAAGGAGTGATTAACAGAAGCAAATCTTAAACGTAGGATTAGTAAATCCAAACAAACAACAACTGTAAGCAATTGCATTGATTAATTTATAAAAAACAGCAAAATAGATTTCTAGCTTAAATTACGAATTAAATTAAAATTTTGAGTTTAATTAATTAATGCTAGAGCAGATAAATAAATAATAAATGTATAAAGGTAATATTAATCCAACATAAAGGCAATAGTGTTCATAAATAATATTTTATTAGAATAAAGGTTGCGAAATAAACTTGAATTACTGGAAAGGTAACTAATTTCATCTAAAACAAAACAATTTTTAGTAGTAACAGACATAACAGGAACATTTTAATACCATTAATTGAAATTCTTAACATCATTTTTAAATTGGAAACAATCTAGCCAAGTTCCCAACCAGAAATATTTATTTCCAAAATAAAGGATGCTTTCCATTACAAATAGCTTTTAAGAAAATTTATCCGCTATTTGAATATACTCTTACAATTTTTATGTCTATTTCAGAACATTAAGTCATAAATTTACAGTTTCCTTGTCTAAATTATTACGATTATTTGTAGATAAAATAGCTGAATCGGCAGTTTTGGGCACTTAGAAGTCATTTTTCCGTAGTAAAATTAGTATGCAAGTGGAAATTAAAGCGACTGTTGGTGATCAAACATATTATTTCAAATTCCTTAGTCAAAATAAGGTGAAAGTTGATTAGATGGTTTGAAATGTAATTAAAACTTAAAAAACAAATAAAATCTAAGTGAAAATGATTAAATAATTAACAGTAACCAGTAAACTGGAATTGTACAAGCTAAGATTGAATTACAACGAGCTACGACTGAAGAAATTAATTTAATTAAATAAATAAAATTTATAAAATTAGTTGTAAATCAGAAGAAAGTAATTAAATTATCCATGTTATTAAGTGGATCCAAAGGAAACAAAATCGAGTGTGCATCTAATTAAGTAAATTCCAATAACCAGAGCTAATACAAAATAAAATTAATTTAATGAAATACAATAAGCATTTACATCCCAAAATTTTAGCGGTATCTTCCTAAACATCCGAAGCTTGTTTATCTTCAATTAAATAAGATCCATTACAAATTTAAACAGACATTTACAAAAATATAAGTGATAATCGCAAACAAAATTGTGGAAGGTGTAATCCTGTCGGAAGTGTCCGTCATCCCGAAGCGAATTAGATAGTGACAATAACAACTTCGAACTATTTTATATACAAAGTTTGTGAAATTTGATTGTTTGAATTCTATATTTGTAATGATTTTGATATAATTAAATGTATTCGAATTAAATTATAGTACAAAGTACAATTTAGGCATTATAAATTTGACTTATTACATATTTAATTCAATGTTTCATAATTGATGACTGATTTCAAGTTTAAAGTACCCAACTGAGAATTTTAAGTTTATAAACAGGAACTTACGCAATTTTACAACCATAAAATACGATATAAACTAATATATCATGAATATTCCGTTTTATAATTTACATTGAAAAAATTTAATATATATTTTTTACTTAAATAAACCCAGATTCAGCTTATTTGAATTTTAATTACTTATTTATTTATGATGGTATCTTA
This sequence comes from Phrixothrix hirtus, assembly GCA_024586415.1. Taxonomy (NCBI): domain Eukaryota; kingdom Metazoa; phylum Arthropoda; class Insecta; order Coleoptera; family Phengodidae; genus Phrixothrix; species Phrixothrix hirtus. Next base: position 10,167 of record JAHWXV010125298.1, on the reverse strand, counting down.
TTCAGTACAGGCACAATTTATTGAAACAAAAGTATTTAGGTAAATATAAACAATTTATATACAGGGTGGAGCCGTAAAGATAAGACGTGCATCTAAGTTGTCGATCTTGTGGAATGTTTAGGGTTGCTTTCCGATCTGTATATTATGAACAAAATAAAACAAGAAGTGTATAAAGTATTTATTACTTTATTAGTCATAAATAAACGATTCATTAATAAAATTATATACGGTGTCCATAAAGGTGATCTAAAAATGACAGAGCTTGTAGCTGACATCACTATGATCAAAAAGTCGATATGCACTTATAGCTTCCGACGCATTCTTTAATAGTTACAGTTGTTTGATTTTTCCGTGTTCTAATGTTAGCAAACAAAAATTTATTGGAAAGTCGTCTTGTCTATTGCTTATGTCTTTTCATAAATGGTCACTTTTATTAATGATACGTTAGGCATGTCGTAATTTGTCTGAAAGAATGGAATATTCGTCTCAGTAATACGCAAACATGCGTTTAGCATTGGGGAAGGCTGATGGAAATGCTGCAAGGATTATAATAAATTATCAACAAAAATAGCCGAACTATCGAATACCATGCGCAACATTTCTTGTTTTGGATCACTGATTACATGAAAACAGTAGTGTAAAGCCAGTTACGGTAAATTAGTGTACTCCTGTTCGAAGACACCTTCAACGAGAGGTGCTGCACTGAAAACGTTCCTGTTGCTAATATTTGCAAACCTTCCATACAGTTTAATTACAGAATCTTTGATGTCCAGCACCAGTCTTCAGCTACCACTTCACTCTTTTTATTATCATCAAGTGCAACTATTACAGCCCCAAGATTATGAACCAACGGTTCAGTTTTGTCGATGGTACTTGAGAAAACTGGAAATAGATGATATGAATGGAGAAAAAGTAGTATTCACCGATAAATCTGAATTCACTAAAGACAGGGTTTTTAATCTTCATAAAAACCCGCTTGTATTGTACCGAAACGTCACCAACATCAATTTTCTGTAAATATTTGATATGAAATAATCAGTAACGAATTGCTTGGAGATTTGAGTTACCTGCTTGCCTGAATGGCTGTACTTACTGCAAACTTTTACACAACTTTTTCTCAGATTCGCTAGACAATATTCCATTGCAACTATGTGTGAATTCGTTATTTATATATGACTCCAAATTTGGCCTTTGAATTACATGAGTACCTCAATGAACAGTGACCTCTAATTTGGATTGGAGGAACCCTGTATCATAACCAGCAAGATCCCCTGACTGAAATCCTTTGGTTTATTACTTCTGGGGTTCTCTAAAGGATTTAGTTTATGAAGGCGGATTGCTATTTGCAATAAATTATTTGAACGAATAAATAATTGACGTAATTTCATTCGCAAAACACCTGAAATATTTGCAAAAGTCCAGCAGAATTTGAGAAGTTGTATTAAATTTCGCATTCAAATGGGAAGGCAACATTTTGAACGGCATTTGTAATTGTGTTTTGGGCTGCAACTTTTAAAGGAAGCGTCCGAAATCAAAAGTGCATATAGATTTTTTGATCATAATGATATCACCTACAAGCTCCGTCATTTGCGAAACACTCTTATCAAACTGCAACATTTACGCCGTTTTAAAATCACATTTTTAATGACTTAATTAGCAAAAACGTTTTATTATAATTTTAATTTCCTCATATACAGGGTGATTTAAAGCATACGACAAACTTGGATCTTACTCACGGGAGTAGTGCTAAATTAAGGAAAAAATATTATTTTTAAAAAATTCCTTGTCATTTCTAAGAAACGCCTTTAAAATAATGTCAGTGGGTTATTTGAGAATCCCTGCAATGTCCGAGCAACTGAATGTGTCTTTCTAAATGAATAAACTATAAGCGCATGACTCAGTTGTTACGTCATTCTAAAATGGTAGCTGTTTATAAATAAATATGAAGTATTTACTGAATTTATGGTGTCGCGTTCATTGGCAAACGTTGTATGTAAAGTGTAATTATCAGGATTTTTTGTGTTTTATCAAACGCGTCAATCGTTTTCGTTACCAAGCTTATTAATAATCATTTTTGTGTGTTCATTAATTTAATTACATTTAATTTAAAGTTGAATATTAATTAATTAATATCAAAATGTTGGACTTGTTTTAATTTACGGCGAAACATTTTGAACATTTATTGTAAAAAGGTAAGTATTTCTTTATTTGACATATTGTACAACTACTTTATAAGATTTTTAATAATAATTTTGGGCGTAAACAAAATAAATTGCTGTGAAAAATAACTAAAATAATAAAAGAATGTATTATAGTAATAAAAAATCATTTGCAATATTTTACGAACTATCAAAATTGTTTCTTATAGTAATCTAGCCATGATCTTTAATGTAATTAAACTCGTTTAAAATTAAATGTTATAGTTTTATCTACAAACGAATAAAACTCTATTGGAATAGGACCATGAACACATGCTGTAATTTGATATCAAAATAACATGTTATTCATGTACTACACGTAGAATTTGTCTATACGCATTTATTTGTATGAACATTTTTTTGCAATCTCAAAAGTCAATATTTTCAATTTTTTCAAAAAAGTGTTTTGTTCTATGTTATTTTCTTGTTAATGGGCGTGGTTGGGCTTGTAAAATATTATGATAAAGTTTGTTGGTGGATTTTAAAATCACCCGGTATGCGGTTTATATTCTTTTGTGAAGTGTAAAACTGTCCAAAGCATTACCATTACCTGTTTGTGGTTGTTTATTATCTTAAATGGGAATTTATATCTTATCTGGAAGTGTTATATACCCCTGAAATCAACTAAATGTACTTCAGTTGAATGAAAATTCACCAATGAAATCAGGTGTACACAGATGTACAGATCACGTGAAATCTTATTGAAATCATTTGAAAACGGCATTGAAGTCATATTGAACTCTCCTGACTGTATTGAAGTAATTTAAAGATTTTACACAGTAATTAAAATCGTGCATAAAAAACCAAAATTAAATAGATTGATTACTTCCTAATGGTATGCTACATATATTACTACAATTCCGTGGAGTATATATGGTATTTTAAATTTAGTGGGCAGCATTGCTAACTATATTATTATTAGGAATATGAAAACGGTTAAACTAGCAAAGTGTAAAACGTTTTCTCACGATTACAATGGTGGAAACTGAAAAATAATTGAACATCTGATTTCAGGGTTATTCAGTAGAATAGGTAGCTTTTAAATGTATTACTCTTATATTGTCATATCATTCGATAGCGATTTTGATTCTGAACAAAAAGTTTCTAATGGACTATAGTAAAAAAATTAGTAATAAGCGAGTTATTTGAAACTTTTAAAAATTTAGTTCATTCACAATTGAAAAAATTAAATACATCTTTAAAATAACGTAAACGAAGAAAACGTAATTTAATTCTTAAATCGAATACATGTTCGAATACATCACCTATTGCCATGTTGTTTGTTTGATATGTTAAATAATAATGTCAATGTTTATCCTTAAGCATAAAATGTATTTAGTTAAGTTATAAATTATTGTCTGAGATTTAAAAACTTGTTTACAGGCATTCTGAACAATGTGATATGTTGGAAGTACATATGATTTGTAGAAAAATTCAATATAAGCTTGTCAGCGTTATACGCAATTATTTCCTGATCCTAATATCCTGATCGTCGTTATTTGTTAAAGTTTTATAGAAAATTTAGAGATAACACAAAATTTTTTATTAAGACAAGAAACAAGAAAAGCTTTAGACAACCGATACACTATTGGAGTCGCGAGATCCCTTTTGCCACTCGTCCTCAGAATTTCCAGAATCGTTTCTCTTTGAATGTTTGCTGTGATGTTACAAATTCTAGAATTATTTTTTAGAAAACATATTAAAATAATTCTTAAACAATCTTAAACAACTTAGTAGACCCTCAATCAATTTACTTCCAGTAGGATGGAGCACCAGCTAGTAATTATCATGGCGTCTATGAATTGTTAAATAGATTATTTGAAACACAAATGGATCCATTAAAATGCTTCCTAGGTTACCTAACGTAATCCCCTTGAATTTTTTTCTTTGGGGACAATAAAGTGTATGAAAGAATATTCCTCCGTTGAAGAATTGCAGGCGAGCATAGCTACTGTTCTGATTAATATCTATGCGCGTACTATTTTGAAATCAACAGCGATAGTACAGAGCAACGTATTCGAACACGTATTTTGATTATTAGATTAATAAAATTTATGTTTATGTTATGTTTTGTTGACTTCATTTCTACGAAGGTACGCAGATGCTTTTAATTATGAGGTTATTAAAATTATAAAGTGTTCACTTTAGTCGCTTATTTAATTCTTTTCCGATAGTCCATTGGAAACTTTTTGTTCAGAATCAAAATCGCTATTGAATGACAATGCAGTATACAGGGTATTATATTTAAAAAATGCCTATTTTGTTAAATGACTCTGAAATCAGATGTTCATTTTTTTTCTGTTTTTACCATTATAATCACGGGAAAAAGTTCTAGAACTTTACTAATTTAATCATTTTCATATCTCTAATAATAACAACGTTAGCAATGGTGTGTACTTAATTTGAAACACAGTGTATATTGCATCTATTCAAAGTTTTGTACCATATATTATAGGGTCAAAACGCATTGAATTTAAGATGTGACACGCTAAATGGATAAACTCCACCTTTCAATCCACATTTTAACGTTATTTTCCAAGCTTTAGTAGCAGTGGTTTCTGAATCGTGGCGTCATGTGTAATTTTTTAAATAATAATGGAGATCATATTGATATTGTTCTGAATATGACAGTTAAACCAGAGTAGAGTGTTACATAACCAAATTTTCTAGAATAATCCAAATAAAGGTAAAAAATAAATACTTCATGCTTGTGTTTAAGAAACATGATAAATTGCAAAACATCTTTAAATTGATATTAATTCAGATATATAATATGAATTGTAAGATAAAACCGATCTAGAATAATTGACAGATAGCACAGGAACAACTTATGCACATCTATGCAAGATAGGCTCACACTGGTACCACTGCCTATCTATCGAAGTCGTACGGTAATACAAGGAGACAACAACAAAATAGGAAGTGCAAAAGAAATATTTACGTTTTTGACGCCGTTCGTCAACCTCGAGGTTATTTCGTTTCAATTTTATCGCCTAGAGTGAGCAGAGAGATAATTATCACAAATCGCTTTTACCTTAGAACGCATACCGTCTAACTTTAATGTGCATCTCGTTTAAGAGTGATCGTTTTTTGTAGTCTAGTAATAAAATTGCAAATTCTACGATTTTTACAGAAACTAAGTATTGTTTATACTGTTTTTTCTATAAATTTTCATGTCACGTCAAGTTTAATATTTCATTAGCTTAAAAAACAATCTAAGAGAAAACGACACGTAGGATAGCGATGGTAGAATATGGATCTCGCAAAAAAAATTGCGAAGAAGTATGTTTAATAATACAAATCAGTAGGTTCAATCTAACAGAAATTGTTCGAAATTCCAGGACACTGGAAGTACAAAATATCGTAAATCATCATGGTCGATCTGAGACCATGATATATCTTGTTACGTTATTCCTTCGATTATGTTCCAGTTTAGTTTGTTTCAAACATTAATTTCCTAGATGTAAATTAAAAATGCTTTAGGTGTTGGGTATTACGTTTAATAAATTAAATTAATTAAATTAATGTATGATTCTGCAAAATGTCGGTATAAAGTTTACTTTCATTTATTTCCAAACGTTGTATACGTTTATCATCAGCTGCAGGTGTGCAACAAGTTTGTAGATAACACTCCCGGATATTCTGCGCAACCCCAAGATACATTCTTCAAATCCCGTAAAACGCATTCGAAGATATACTTCGAGGGTGTGAAGACTTCTTTTACGTTCCATTCTTGCTACTAGTTTTGTTTTACTTAGATCTAATATCATAAGAGTATTCGCATTCTTTTGATAATTATGAATAATTTGTTCTTTTCGCATTTTTTAGTTCTTACGTCGAGTTCGGATTTACGCCGAATTTCGGCCCTTGATTTTGATATTCCATACTACAAGGCATTTAAACCTCTGTCTGAAACTCACATACTGCCGTCGCAAGGAAACATTTAGTTCGTTTACGTCTCAGCCGAGTTGACGCCCGCCCATCTTCGTCTAGCTACTCTCCCCAGCTGGGATACTTTGACCTCGGCAGCTCGCTTACCTACTTTTGTTTCCATCTCGGGATTGGCGCTAGAAAAGATTATTGTCGATGCTATGTTCCACTTACGAATGACTTAGAAGAACGAATGCTAGATAATATTTTACTTAGTATGTGTAAAAATTGAATGTATATAGGAAACGTTGTATACCATTAAACGATTGAAAATGGATCGCTGATTAATTGAAATAATACATACAACATTTGCGATTTAAAAATAAGAGGTTATTTGACGATCTTAAATATATTACCTAAAGACGTATATAATTAAAGATTTCGTAAACATAAAATATACAATTTGCCATGAAAGTAGTTGTACAAGATGAGTGTTATAAGTATACATATATTGTGATCCACAAGTGAAGATTAACTACAAATAGATAACTAGGACGCACGAATAATTATAATGCAATGCCCCAATCTACTTGCACGCATGCCACATCTTCGTCAGAGACATCTGTTGGCAAATAAAATACAGTGATGCATTCAAAACAAATAATGTTACCATCCCATACAATCCCAGAGTCGTCACACTGTTAGACGTGTAGTGTTCACAATATATAAAAACCGTAAGAACACAATTTAAGCCAAAACTATTTATACGCAGGTGTTCGTCATTAAATCTTAAACGCAACGTTTGTTTGAATAATACAAGTAGATTTTTGCATACTGTAAGGGGTAAATCATTATATTCCGTCTACTTTATGTTTTTGTTTATTTAATTTACGGGGTCCTCACGTGTTCATAAGCGTTCCGACATTACCTTTGGGTGCTCTCAAAGTAAGTTTTTATCTATTAATAAATCGAAAACTCGTCTTTACGAATGTTATCTAAAGTTAAACATATATATTCAGTGCGCGTACGTATATGTATGATTTCGCTAAATTCAATTTTGGAAATTTATTGACGCTACTCAAATAACTACGAATTATAATCGACAACTATGCTTTACAGCAAATGATTTACAATTATGAATATAAATTTAATGTGAACTGTGTAACCCATACCTTATGTTTTATTTTAAATTTCTATTAACGGATGTAACGACAAATCCGTCCTTTATTTTTTATATTTTTGCCTTATTGGCTTAACCAACAGGTTTATTTTTTAAGAATTTAAATAATTGGTTAGATTATAGATTTCGACGTACTGGAAATCTGAGTAATAGATTTAATCGCCCTAGACGCTTTCGCCGTATGTGTGTCTTACTAGGTCATTCTGTAGCAAAATTTCGGTTATGAACAATGGTGTGGCACATAAGCAATTTTATTTCTTTTACTGCTATCGTTTAACAATTATTTCAGAAGTACGGCACGTATTGATATACCACCCTTCGATTGTAGGCGATATTGTACCCACCCGCCACCCGGCTATCGCAGTTTCTAGAACCTAACCTAATATGCTTAATTTAGTTCATGCCCTATTATTCTATCCCAGAATTATATTGTGGCAGTCTGTAGTGTCGGTGTGTAGAATATTAAGAAATGAAGAATTAAAGCATATAAACTTTATTTAATTCAACTCTGCATTCGCCTTCAGACTTTGACTGCAGAGTTGAATTTGCTAAGATTATGTTTCAGCAAATAAATGATAATCCTGATTGAACTTGGTTTCTACTAAATAACTAGGTGAACGGGCATAATTGTAGATATTGGTATCAAGTTATTCCACATCTAAATCTTGAATTTCATTCGTGGTATCCTCAAAAGATAAATATGTAGTGTCAGATATTGAGTGATAATATAATCAACATCAAAATTTAATAATCAGCTTAATATAATTAAATATAGCAATTGAACGGAAAGTAGCAGAGGCTATGTCTGCGTTTTATTTCCAAAAATTGTCTTCCTAGTTTATTTTTGCAGTAGAATGTTTATGGAATATTGGAGGAAAATTCGTCTGATTTGAAAATGTAGTTCGTTGACTCTTGAATATGAGTACATGTTCTATTGCAGTCCCGCTCGGCTCTGATTCTTGTTATTGAAACATTGAAAATAATTTTAAAAGTAATTCAGGTGTTACACACAGCTCAATATTGTGTAACATCTAAAACTAATGTGTTTCCGTGTAAAATAACTTATAGATTTTGGATCGTGAATAATATTAAGATCGTGATTCGTAAATAATGGGGCGAGGCGGCAAAATGCCTATAGATAAATTATAATAACATTTAAGCAGAACAGTACTGACAAATGAATAAAATTAAAAATTTGTCAAGGTACAAATAATTCGAACAAGAAAACTAGATAGTTCATTTTCCTTTTAATATTAAAATCTATTATACCAAAATATTTAGCAAATAAATTGTTGAAAATGTCTTTATTATTAAATAAATGTATTGCTATTATATCTACGTTGCAATTGATCAAAAATATTTATCTCTGTGCAGATATTTAGCTTTTATGTAAAATTAGGGAAAAACAACATTAAACAGCTAAGGTATTTCATTTCTTAAAATTACATTTAAAATAAACCATTTGTAATCGCCAATTCGATAATGAATTTATTGGTACGGTTAACAAATTATTTCTCATGAACGTTATAAAAACGTACCAAAATTAGAAAGGGCTTGGTATGATATAAATTGTCACTATCCGGAGACTTAAATTTCACATCAGTAAGGCCTTACCGGTAGGCTGTGCATACTCAATTTAAGTAGAACGAAATAACTTAATTATGAACTAAATGATGTTTTAACTGCAGTATATAGCTGTAAATATAATACAGAATGCAAAAAGGTTCAGTATGTAAAACAAGGAGCCATCTTAAATGGCGTACATCTAAAATTTGATATCTCAACAAGAAATATAATACGCAAACCCCAAATTCCCCTTAGTAGAAAAAATTCGACAAATAATAAACCCAAATTTCGTACGAAAATTACTTGAAACAAATAAACGTGTATATGAGTAACCTTAAAAGACAATTTAAATAAAAGTGTTAAATAACTAGGATTGTACGAATAATAACTTGAAAACAAAAATTTATTGAATTAAAATTTAAATAGTCGGTAAAATTTTCGGTTACGTTCTAATGCACAACAATTGTTTGAAATATTTTATTTGTATCTGCTGTCTCACTCCATTTGGTCTTGTTAGCTGGAAGTTCTTTGCCTTCGAACAACAAGTGAAGATTTTAATATACATGCACTCCATAATCGATATCCATATCATCGAACAGAGTTATTAGAAAAATGTTTTATTAGCGTAAATAAAACCTCACTAAACTTTATTATAGACCGGAAATTAAATTGATAAAAAGTTCTATTATATTAAAATTCACTTATTAAATTTAATTTTTATAGCATTTGTTACAAAAACATTTATTTCTATTACGAAATCAATATTTACGTCATAATGGACAACTAAAATTTCCTCTCGCATAAAACTATTTTACAATGACCACGTTGTGGTACAATTTATACTATAAAATGGAGGCAGAATGCGTTATTGATAAATGAATATGCTTCGTTTCAAATGTTCCTTGTGTACATAAATTGAATTAGGCAAATCTCTCTTGCGCGCTGATTACCATTGTTTCATTTTCATTGTGAATTGTACATCGTATTTATATGGTGCATGTCCGTTGAAATGCATTGGGCATGTTTACATTATTTATGTAAATTACAAAGACACACACAACTTTTAAACGAATATTTAAATTTCATACGTTTTGCTAGTTTAAGCAGTTTTTCTATTATTATGGGTCGAGAAATATATTCAAACAACTCAATTCAAAATTGCTCTTTGAACTTTTCATATTTCACCGTTCGAATATTAATGGCTAAATAAACAAATAACTTCAACACGCCTTATATTATGGTCTTTATTCAAGATATATATATATATATATATTGAAATAAATAAGTAGATTCCTCCTAATAGCAATGGCACGAATTTTGAAATTAATTCGGCCGGGTGAAAAGCCGATTGTA
>JAHWXV010125292.1:0-18700 GCA_024586415.1 Phrixothrix hirtus | reverse complement strand
CAATATATATATTTATATATATATATATATATATATATATATATATATATATATATTATTGTAAATTTTTAAGACAAGTATTTTTTTATACATATTAAAAAAAAATTTTTTGCATCGGCTGAGGCTCGAACTCAGGATCTTATGCTTACATGACACAATATATATATATACGAGGTCCAGTCAAATTTACGTGAGAATTTTGTTATCAATTCTAATAGGAGAGTGGGAGGGCTCGGCCTCTATTCCATGAATTCGGTCTGGACCTCCCCATTCCCCTATTTCATTTGCCCAAATGATATTATAAAGTTTTAACGAAAGAAGGAATGAGACTTTCACAAATTCTAACTCGTTTGAGTGCAAAATTCGAGGATAAAACTCTGTCCAATACCGGCGTGTACAAATAGCACAAACGTTTCGCCGAACCCTGGGAAATAATGGGAATCAGAGTCACGATCAGTGTCCTTGAACTACTATCACAGAAGAAAATATCCATACAGAAAGGGAAATTGTGGAGGAAGACAGGCGTCTCGCCGTTGACTATCGACTTCTGGATAAAACAAAAGCTGCATATCGAAGCAAACAACGACAATACAAGGCCTCACAGGACACGCATAACTCAGACCAATTGAAGGAAATTCGCTGGAATCAGCTAGAACATTCATCATAGAGCCCAGATTTGTCACTGTTTGGACCGTTGAAGGAAGCTTTAGGGGGTAAACGGTTCAATAGCGATGAAGAGGCTGAGCTCTTTATGGGCAATTAGTTAGACGCTCAACTTTCAAGTTTTTATAAAGGCCGAATCAGTACACTTAGAAAAACTGTTTTTAAATTCTATCATATTCAGAAATATCATGAAAACAAGATTCCCGTTTATATTTGACTGACCCTCGTATATGTTTAACATTCGAGGATGTCACACTTCGATAATTTTATTAATTGACCAATTTGTTTTCAAAAGTTGATATTTTTCAAAATTAGATTTAATCTTTTGGTTTTATAACTTTTATTTATTTTTTCAATCATTTTTCTCTTTTTCTAGGATTTTATGTTTATGATCACAATTTTTAGCACAATTGTTTAATTTTAACTAAATATTTTTATATCTTAACCTTTTACGTCCTATAAAATTTAATTGTGTAGATATGTTAATTCGACTAAACCTTTTTAATTTTTCTAACATTCTTAAACATATTACTGATGTTTTCCGAATTGCAGGGGAATTATTCTAAAAGAAAGCTGTGTTCAAACATGGAAAACCATTCATTCTGTCGAAGACCATGTGCAATTCTTGTATCAAGTACTTATGAACGTAAGAACAAATCTGTTAATTTGGTTATTACCTTTAATTACACCTTCTTGCATTTATTATTAACTTCCAATAAATATTTTTAATTGTTTATGATACCTTATTTATAATATATTGTGCTTATTTCATTAAATTTTTGATATTTTGAGCATATTATTTGTTACACTCTGCGTATTAAATTTAAAGCGTAATTGTAATTGTTAAATTTGATTTACCGTTACTGTGCAAAATGCGTATAAATTCTATCTTTAGATATCAATTTTAAACTTTCCAAAATTGTTTGGGTCTTATTTGCTATCTGGTTAATTCTTGCAATTAACCCGGCGCACACTGTGTTGCCCTTTAAGCAAAAATCAGAAATTGCGTGTCATTATAGATAACCAATCCATCATAAAAATACATTAGTAAATGCACGTCATTAGTTATTCACACTGGAACACGTCATTTATCTGCAACTAAAGAACCGTTAAAAGTGTTTTTCCACTTTGTTCTTAGGTCCGAAGGTTTTTGTGATTTTTTAAATATTTACTCAAAGTATATCTGTTTTAATTCAGTATTAATAATTTGTATTTATTCTGTTTATCAACCGTTATGGAGTTGTAAACCAACATGTTTAAAATTGATCAAATTAATATGTTTTGTTAGGTTTAACTAAGATTCTAAAAATACATTTGAAATGGTTCCTGTACTTTTGAACGTTTTATATAGATTGTTACAACCTAAATGGTGAGTAGAACACGGACAGGTGACCGTTAAGTGATTAGAAACATTACTAGGAGAGTCTCAGTGAAGACGATTGTAAGTAACGGAAATAAGTCTTTGGCAATTACAAATATAGTCTAATTCGAGAAATTTTTGGCACAACTGATTTCAAACTTAGTACAGGAATGGCGATAAAGTAATGAATACCCTATAGATAACTGTTAAGGAGTCTTACCTTTGAAGGAAATCAGAAGACCCCAATGATATGTAGTTACGGGAGTTAAAATGCTGAAATAAAATAGGTTCGAGGTGTACATCACCACTTTGATGACGATTAAGAAGGTAACTGAGCATAATTGGTATATTGCTCATTTAGAAGGCTAAGTACATTGTAATTTTAAATTAAATCAAGTATTTGTGATGCAATAATGGCATTACTATCAAGTGCATCCCGCATATTTAACTGATTATCTATTTAGTTAATCTTTTTAGTACGAATATCTTTGAAGTTGAATAAACTGAAAGTTTTCAAATAAAAACTAACTTAGTGATATTTACGATGGAAATTGTATTGGGGTTCCTTTAGTCATTAAAATGTCGCAAAAGTTGTCACGTATGTTAATACCAAATTAAACCAAGAACACAAATTCAGAATAATATAACGTTAATAAGATCAAAAGTGTGAGCAGTTCATAATATATACAAAATATTAACAGATAGATAAAACACACTAGGTTACAATAACTTCTTTATATGATTTGAAGTGGAATACTCAAATGAAAGAAGGCAATAATTTCTACTCATAGCAGAAATTGACTAACCTACTTCAGGTCGTTACAGCCTACTCAACTTTATATGCTAAAATGCAGATAAATAAACCTGTCAGTACTCATGAGCTCGCGTTACACTAATGCCTTAAGAAAAGCACATTAAAATTGCTTTGTATATTAATTAATGATTAAAGCGACAACTGTTACGATAAAGTTCAAAAATAACAAGCGCAACTACATGCCAAGCTATGTTGATCACTACGGTAGTTAATTAAATGTTCCAAGAATTACGTTGATCTAGTCCGGAAATGGACATAGGCGCTTGTATGACATTGAGATTTATGATGAAAAATTAGATAAAAGCAACTTACAGTAATGCGATGTATTTTCTTAGCCGTTTACATTATATCGATGGAATAGTCATGGCAAATTCCCTGGGCACACGCTAATTTTCCCCCAAACGAATGGTTTACCGAAACGACGATAAAGCAATTCTTGGGGCAGGCACAATTTTATAAATTTTATAAATTAATCTAAAAGGAAATATACAAACGTGTTAATGAAAGTTCACCGGCTAGGTAGCTCTTATTTTTAAACCCTTTTACAAAACAGGGTTACTTAAATCCTTAAGGCGGATGTTTGCATCTACCTACTTTTAAAAATTCACTCGAGATCGCTTTACTGCATTTCACGTTACCTTAAGAATTAGTTGTACGAAGTTATAAATAAAATATGTTCGTGCTGTAACCATAGTTACGATTAACCGAATATTAAGATTTAGTTTTTTAGAAAATGACAAGGTAGGTACAAGCTTTATATCGCATACAAACATAATTTAATATTAGAAAGTATCCCCTATCAAAATATAAAATTAATAAAACCAATGTAGACTTATTGAATAGAAATTTAAGCAATAACACATTTCAAATTTAATTAAAACGTATTAACAGATAGTTTGAATAGATTTATAAATACATGAAACTATGTAAGCGTCAATTTAGATGAAAATTAAAGTATGCGGGATCTAAATTAAAAACGGAATGAGAAACCATGATGGATAATCTTAATGCACCTTCAGTTATGTACCAAATGTTAATACAAGTAAAAATAATAGCGAATAGCGAATATGTACACTGTGTACATAATGTAGTAACGAAATTAGTAAGACATTGCGATTTGGTAAGTTAGTAAAAAAACAATAACTGACAAGATTAGCTCATCAGTTTCTATTTCTATGTATAGTATCTGCTACTAGCTGCTTATCTACTTTTACTATTTGTTTTGCAGAAAGAATGACGATTATCGAAAATTCTGAACTTGGGTAACTCTAACAGCAGGAAATGAAAAGATTGTTTTTATATTTAATAAAATCAAAGACGGTTTAAATAAATGCCCACAAACTGTAGATGATTTGTTTTACAGTTAAGAAAAAAGAAGGTGTGCCCTAGAAATAAAGACTTATCTTTCAATCGTTGCTAGTTTTCATCAGATAGGGAAACATAATTCTCAATTTGTCATTGAAGCGTTAACACCATATTCTAGTTGCTAGACCTTCAAAGTCATGTACGAAAACTTGATAAAGAATAAAAAAACGCAAAGAGAAAAAATTCATAACTAAAAAATCAACTAATGGATTGGTATTCGCCTTGGAACTAACGACAAGCACCTTACAACTGGTCAGATTCATTGCTAAAAATTTTGTTCTTATACAGGGTGGTCCGGAAAGTTATAACAATATGGAAAACTTTTGGAAAACTTTATTTTTGATAAAAGTTGATACCTAGTTTAAAACAAAAGGTATGTATTTCTGATTTAGTCAGTGTCGTATAGTTTAGTAATAAATAACTGAAAACAGGCGTTGTTAAGAGTGAAATACCCTTATTTCGTAAGAAATAAAAGTTTAAAGTACTGATTTACTTACTTAATAAGCATATAAGCATATCGATTTGTGAAGTTTGATTGAAGTATCAATAGGTTAACTTTTTATTTCGTGACGCACGCGTTAATATACGAGTATGTGCGCACGTATGTGATGATTATGCGTATACATGCATATTCGTGCATGTTTGAATATATTGTTTCAAACACTAACGATAGACTTTGTTGTATTTGATATTATGCTTACACAATAAATACGATTTCGACATCATGATCTATGACCTTCTGCTCCATAGAAGCAACATAATGTTCAGCACCCAGAAACTGCTATCTAGTAAAGCAGAATTCACAGGTTACCAAACCTTAATCCTTGAATAACTTAAACTATCCTTTCAATTCTCCTACATCTATTTTTGTATATACTCCCTGAGGATATGCTTTGATCATTTATATAGCAAACCCCTTTCTACTTTCTCTTACCCTTCGACCTTCGACCAAAATTTTCGATGTCGAAATTTTAGTGGAAATATACGTGTTCGGGTCCCCTGAGTATGAGAATCATGTTTTTGAAAATTGGTCTGTGTGTATGTGTGTGCGTGCGTGTGCGTGTGCGCGTGCGCGTGCGCGTGCGCGTGCGCGTGCGGGTTGCGTGTGCGTGTGCGTGTGAGTGTGCATGTGCGTGTTTGTGTGTGTGTGTGTGTGTCTGTGCCTGTGAACACGATAACTCAAAAACTAAAAGTCCTACAAAGACAAAATTTTATATTTGAGTTTCTATCTATCGTCGCACGCGACTGCAATAATTACACTAAAATCGGAAAAGCGAAAATTCCACTTTACTCTTGTCATTTTTTGGTTTTTTGAGATTTTTTCGAAATCGGCTGTAACAATTTTTTTTAAATTACTATATTTCTTAGAAATTTAATACCCTTTCGTATAATTTACGCGGCGCTTCGCAAAAGTTTCGGTAAGTCGAGTAACCGAAAGTATTTTCGGAAGTACCTCCTTATTTCTATCCTTTTTAGAAATTTTCGGAATTTTTCGTTTTCCGAGATTTTCTCGAAATCGGCTCTAATGACTTTTTAAAATTGATTGTATTCCTTAAGCATTTAAGACACTTCATATAATCTAAGTGGTTACTCAGAAAACTTTCTGTAAATTGAGCAACCGGAAGTACCTTTACTGTTAACTCTGAATACACTAACTATGAAACTAATAGCCCTAACTAAATGAAAATTTACATTTGGGGTCATAATGGCCTTCTTCAGCAAAATAAAAAATTTTGTTAAAAGCGAATAACGGGAAGTACCATTTTATTTCTGTCATTTTTCGATATTTTCCAAATTCTTCATTTTCACGGTTTTCTTGAAATCCGCTGTGAACAATTTTTTTAGACTTAGTATATTTCTTAGCTACTTAATTTAATTTTATATTAAGCCAGAAGTTTCTCTAATAAATTTTTGAAAATCGGTTAACTGGAGGTATTTGGAGTATTTGTTGTGAACAACGTATCTCAAAAAGTAATCATTATATGAAAAAGAGAAATTGTATTTGTTTTGTCTCTTCTATACATGAGACAGCAAGAACTTAATTAAAATCCAATGTCCGTAACTGCCACTTTATCTTGCGATTTTTAAAATTTTGCGATTTTCTCGAAAACGTTTTTAACAATTTTTTGAAACTTGCTACGGTTCTTATGTCCTTGACATCCTTTCACATGTGCTTAGAGGTTTTCCTGAAAAAATACGTTGAAGCAAGTTATCAGAGAAAATCTCTGGAGTTAAGCAGGGTTTTACGTGTCCAGTAACTTGGATGGGTGGCCGTTACAATTATCGTTCCCAAAATAAACTTAAATAAGATTTTAATTATTTGTGAACATTTGCATATTTGTATATCTGTGTAAGTAAAAGAAAGTCGTGTGTTGTCTCACACCAGATTTTTTGTTTTGTTTTACGGAACGTTAGAACATTGATGATTTTCTATTTATATAAAATGTAGTATACCGATAATCGTTTTTAGTCGGGTATTTAAGCAACAGATTTTTAAAAATCAACTTTAAAAGATCTGAATAGTCTTTACTGTATAACATGTAACATACTATTTTGAATTTTCATTCATAAGGACTGTCAAAGTCAATCTCTTGCTTAATTGTAATAAGTGATCCATAAATATATTTGGGATTGAGTAAGTATTTTAATTCAGAGGTATATTTATAGTCTTTCCCAAAAATTTTTGTTTTTTTAAAATAAAACCATTTATTAGTTTTATTAAAAATATTTTATTTTGTTAGAATTGGCAACATGTTTCGTCGATTTTACATATCGACACCTTCAGGCACATTTTTGAAGTTAAAGGGTTTTCTTATACCATTAAAGTTGTTTCTTTTTGTACAGATATTGTAAATGTAAATTAATTTTACGTTTTTGTTTAATTTTAACCGTGTTGTGGGAAATTATTTTAAATAAGTATGGATGTTTCTAGTTACAAAGCATATGAGTTGCTTAATTAATGTCTCAGTATATTTTATAAATACTCAATCATACCTAGGAAACTTACAAGAGTTCTTCAGAAAGTCTACCGCATTTTAATGAAAAATTGAATCTTCTTTTTATTTTTATAGTTATCCACAAACTTTCAAACGTAATGACCTTGAGGGAATGCATGTTATTCAGTACCACTCTGATATTATATTTACTTTGTTTTCATCGATCAGTCGTATTAGCGATAACAAAATACGTATTGATATGTGCGAATGGAAATTAAGTTGTAAAGTTTATACCTATCGATATAATCGGTTTACCGATACTTTAAATAAAGTATACCCGAATGTCACATTGATACGTAGTATTAATAACGAAGACGTTCAACTGCCCAAACCTATTTAAATAAATAGACGACATAAACCGTTTTTCTAGACGGATTCACTTGGTTAAAGCAGGTAGATATCGATATCACATAATTTACCATTCATTGAATTACATCTGCTACATAAAAACGCTACCCTACAACTAGCTTTACTCAATCTATTAAATTATAAATTGAATCAAAATTATCGACGATAATAGCATTCCTCTTCATATTTTATTTTCGAAGAATAAGTAGTATTTCTCTGATTCCTTCTAAAATAACTTCTACTTTATTGAAATAAACGTACGAGATTTGACAACATTGTAACGAATTTAAAACGATATTTATATTTTTTATTAAAATTCTGTGTGCCCATTTCTTCAATGTAGTTTTGACGAATCTGTGACATCACCTAGTTGTTGTTAAAATGTCTGTGTGTTCTTTCTATTTTACACATTTAACAATGGTTAAAGTGTGCGTTGATAATTTTCAATAAGTTTAATTAAGATAATTACCACACATGTTAATTAGTATTTTCTCAAGCAACCTAATTTGTCATTGTACGGATTTTGCTTAATTTTTAATCTTTTTTTTTGAATTGGTACACATAGGATGGTTATAGAATAGTAAAGGATTTTTACATTTATGCAATTTGTGTTCTGGGTTTTTCAGTTGATCACATCCTGGTAATCTTCCGGATGTTGAGTTTTTAACTTTGTATTTAGCAGTGGAATTGTTGGTGACGCCCAGTTACTTTTGCATTGATACGACGCTAATTACAAGTGAAAGTTATAGTTACTATCCTTGTTACCCCACTTTTGTCAGGATAGATTTACGCTATTAATTTTATATAGATTTCAAGAATAAAAGATTAATTTTTTAACAACAAAGTTAATATTTATTCATTAAAATATTTACAACTGTTCAACAAGGTTAACAGTCGGCAAAATAACTAAATTATTTGTGTAAATAATTATATTAACAGCGTTAATTTAGATAATTTTTAAATTAATTGTTCGAGGAATGGTTTTTCTTGCTTAGGAAAATGAATTTTCAGATGTTTCGGTTTAATAACGTCGGTAAAAATTATTTACATTAAAAATCAGTACTGCCAAGGTGGGTTATATATGTTCGGTGTTGTGTAAGTACACTTTCTGCAAATTCCAAACAGGTATGCACTGAGATTCTCCAACTTGGACATCTATTTTGACACATGAAGAAATAAAGACTGAATTTAGCGCTTGGAGTACGTGATACTCGCTAACCGATAGGCAAAATAAGGAAATTTTTTAGTTTAATACGTCTTCTGATGCCAACAACGCTCACCTTGAGTTGACACAAGAAAGTCCGAAATGAAAAAGTTCTGTATGTGAGGTTTATTTTGTCAAAATGTTTCCTACAAATTACATTTAATAAAATCACTGATACACTCTAACTTAAGAAAGTCTTAACCACTGTAGATATCTTTGCTAGTATAGGTTTTTCGGATAATAGTTCCGTTTTAGAGTGTGAATCGCTCTGGTAATGGCTTGAACGCGACGTTCTTGGCGTGTACCTCTAATAAGATGACCATCGTAATCGCTAGTTGCTTGTTTGAGTTTAGGTATTTAACCACGAATAGAAATGAAGATACTTGCCAACAACGCTGCCGTTCTTTGTATAGCTTCTGGAATTAATTTTCTTATTTAATTTGTTCGCTATTGCATATTAGTCTTTGACAAGTTATGGTTTTCATTATTTGAATTTAAAATCAATAACCTATATTACATTATGCTAAACTGGAAAAGAATTTACATTTAGCGGGAGTATTCAATGTTCCGAAAACTAGAACAGACACAAAAGATTTTTAATAGACATTATCATTAAATTTCCAAAATCTTTCGATAATTAATGTCATCTCAATGGCGTAGCAACTTAGGAAATATTAATGTAAAATTAGGAGTAGAATAGTTCATACGTTCAATATACATTATCTAATTGAAAATCTGATTGTTAAAAAATCTTAGTTATGTGTTTTTGATGAAGGTTGTACCCTTACATATAATGGTTGTACAAAATAAACAATTTTTTGTAAGCCGCACGTTTTAGGATAATAAAATTCATCTGCTTAACAAATATATCGATACATTTTAATGGGAAAGGTCTATTATATACTTTTACCACTCAAGCAGCAAAACACATTTAAAATTAGGATGAAAATACGAATGCGCTAAATATCACAAAACAAGCAAAATGTGCAACTATGAGGGGAGGTCAATAAATTCGAGGAATGGGGGGAATGAGAGTGAAAAAGTACATTGCATTAGGTTTTCTTTTCAATATATTCTCCTTTAATACTAATACATTTTTCCGATCTTTGATCAACTTATATATACTGTTATACAAAAATGTTTTACGTTTTCCCTCAAAATAAACTGAAATTGCAAGTTTTACCTCATCGTCGCTCGTAAATTTCTTTCCACGAAGATCCCTTTTGAGGTTGGAGAACAAATAATAGTCCGTGGGCGCCAAGTCTGGGTTGTAGGGTGGATGGTTTAACATATGAAAGCCACAATCTTGAAGTGCAGCCATCGCAACATGACTCCGATACACTGGTGCGTTGTTGTGCAACAGCAGGATACCTTTTGTTAATTTTCGCCGTCTTTTCGCCTTTACAGCATCTCTTAGCTGCTTCAACAAATCAGCATAGCCGTCCGGGCAGAGGTTTAAAAACTCGCGTGCACACTCGGCACGGTGTTGTTTATGCAGTGGTGTGAGCATTCTGGGCACCCATCTTGCACTAACCGTTGACATGCCAAGATGGGAATGGAGAATATTTAAAATGGTTGTAGGAGATAATACTGCAACCATTTCTGCAAGTTGTTTTTTCCTTAAACGAGCATATTCAGATACAAATTTTTCGACTCTTTCCACAACGTCTGCGGAGGTGACTTCAATTGGCCGACCTTCCATCGACTTTCTGCCTTGTTAAAACGCGTATTCCACTTATAAATCATGGTTCTACCAGGACAGGAGTTCCAGTAAACCGACTACATCTCATTCAAAATGGTTTGAGCTGGTTTTTTCTTGTTTTGTTAAAAATTTTATAATCGCGCGAAATTCAATTTGTTTCATTTTCGATACTTTTATCCGCCTTTGGTTGCTTGATCAATAATAACTCTGAGGTTAATAACACAACCACAATTAAACTCTCTAGGTACACTAATAAGACGTCGCTGCATAGGTACTGCACGCGGCTGTAATCCCCTCTCCCGCTAACACCTCCGTTCCGCGAATTTATGGACATCCCCTAGTAACTGAAATTTAGAAACCATAATTGCGCTTTATATCAGTGGTAATAATGATTTATAGTGGTATCTTTGTGTATTATAGGAAAGGTAAAATAAACGAGAGCAATTACAAATCTTTGTTGTGTTCAGTTAGGAGTTCAATAGAAATATCCGCAAATATTGTAGATTATTATTATTACGCTATACATAATTAAATATTTTACTAGTTGCTTGTCAAAAGGAGATGGAAAAAGGTTCTAATGTAAACACGGATATCCTTACTTATAATAAAAACTAATTGTCAAAGTAGATGCAAGGGTTATAATTTTCGTAATAGTGAGTCGTCTAAGACGTATTTTAAACAAAGGGGCTTCTTACATCTACTATATTTAATCACGGTACTGTAAATTCGTATCGGTATCAGTAGCTGAAATTAATTTCAGCTGCTTTTTATATATTTATTTGGTCTTAATTTGGTGGAATATGTATTTCTTAAAACTGTACTTAATAACAAAGCACTTATTTATCGAACTTCTCTGTTGTAACTGCCAAATTAAATTATTCTTGAGCTAGCACGTTTGATATTAAAAAAATATTTAAAACATTCTTACACTAAAAAGACACCTATTAAAAGCGTTGTTTATTAGACACTTCAATTCATCTATTTAGCCTACTAAAATGTAGCTTCTGTAATTCTTTATTTATAATTTTTATATTGCTGACAAGCTTCAACCTATATTGTAAGGCATCGCCAGAGTAACTATTCTATTAATTAGGATGTAATTTTAACTATTATGAAACATGTTGGTAAAATAAAAAATTTGAAAAGGAATTTTTAAGTGTAAAATAAAAAATTTATTAGAAAAGTTTTCAAAGGCAACCAGTTTTTCTTAATTTTAATAACGTATTTATTGTTGAATATTTTGTATTACAATTTTGTCTGCGTAAAGCTCGAACGCATAAAATGTAGTTAATTGATATCTATTGGATTATGTAAGCATGCACCGAAATAAATACAGCAGTTGCAGTAATTTGATATTGAAAAAATTTATTTTCTCTATGAGACGTAGTTGAAATTGTCTGAGGTCATTTACGACTTGTAAACATACTATTGCAAATAAAGAAATGAGAGGTATTCAATATACTTAAAATAATTAAATAGACAAAGTTAACTATTGTATGTGATCAGCTAGAAGATTTTTATTTTTTGAACGATTTTATAAGTTTGACGAATTGGATGCACACATATAAAATTCAATGATGTAGATAACGTTTTTCTAATTCTTAAGTGATATTTTTCTTATCAGTTGTGACACACTTTTCATTCTACAGACAGTTACAGCACTATTGATAACAATTATAAAATACCATTTGTGTAAAATTAAATTTGCATTTTTCTATTAATATCATACTAATTTCTTAAAATATTTGACATTCCTGTTGTACCATTCAATTAATATTCTAGGGAATCTAGACTATAACTCCGTCTGCGGAAAGACTACCTAAGTGGGTCATTTCAAGTGTCCCCGAGTGTACGTACGATTCAAAAATACACACATAAAAGGACACTATTTGTAAGCGTAATTGAGTAAGTTAGTGTAATTACGGTAAAAGTAGTTGAATCAAATGTGGCGCTAGCGAAGATAAAGAAAATAAAAGCACTACTTGTTTTAAACGTGACATGTTTTGACCAAGCTATACAGCAAATACAGGTAAATAGAGAAATAAAGATAAAATCCCAAATGTCGTCACTTCAAAACAATATTAACAGATGAAAGAAAAAGCTAAATGAGTAATAGAAAGTCAGAAAAAGAACGAGAAAATTGAAAAAGGAAATAACGGAAGCCTCTAAATTATACTCAAAACAAGAAAAGAGCACGAAAGTTCAAACAGCAACAAAATTTACAAAGAAAAGAAATGCCATTTCATCTGTTTTTGAAGAGAGTGTACGATTCAGGTACCAGTGACGATGACACCAGTTTTTTGAACGAAGAGTTGGATTTAGAAATGGAGATGGTAACAAAGGGCCTGTTGATGAATATTTAGATGAAATAGATAAATTTAAATCATATAAGAAGGAAGATTTTGGAATTGTTTCGTTTCCAGGTAGAAAAAGATATTATAAATATGCATGCATTATTCAAGTTGTATTTAAATATGATAAACTTGAGGTAATGACACTGAAATCGATGAACCAAAGCAACGTAAAATTTTATTCAGACGAAAAAGACTTTAGCTGTATTGCCGTGACGCACATCATAGAATTATTGCCAACCCCATAAATTTATGACTCTGCCGATCAGTTGCGATACGTATATGTATAAAACAAATATGTGTTGTGTTAAAACTAATATTCTATTTTATATTTATATTCTTTAACCATAAAAATAAATATTGTTTGTCAACTACAGGCTCGTTGTATGACAATTGCTGAATATGAGAAAAATCTGCATGTCAAGTACTAATGAATTTTTTCATGGTACATTTTATTCTTTTTGCTAGGAGGATATACATCTATGCCATATTTTAGGAAGGAAATCGCTTCTATAAAATTGAAGAAGATGCTAGCTGTACTATAACAATTACAATAATGAAATTTACAAAAAAGTTCGATTTTCGTAACTTTCATCTTAAAGTATCAACTACCGGTGGACAGTATAAAAATTATTTTAAATTCTTTGAAACGTATGTATGTCGTAAATTATTTAAACAGCCGTAAAATGTAAAATTCGTTGATTTGAACATTAATATTTATTAAACAAGCGAATTGATGTGTTAACAATAATTTCTGACGTTTCATTAGACACCTAATACTAATATATCTATTTTATTTTATAGTTCATGTTAACAAACTCAAAAAATATTTATACGAGGGCTATTCATCAATTAACCTCCTATTGGCTATTAAAAATAAACTAATACTTGTAGCTTCATGGCGCTTACGTCGTTGGAAAAAGGAAACTTTAACAGTCACATTGCGTCAGTCAGGTCTCTATTTTATTCGTCACTGTGTAAGCAGCAAGCGCTTGAAATGGACGGTGCTATTGCGTTTTCCGCCAGTTGTCAGGTACGTTCTGTCATTTGTTCTTTGCAAGCATTTGTCGCCGATTTTGCCGTGTGTATAGGGTTGGGGTTATGAGTGATGGTGTTGTGAAGGGGCGGTGCAGAAAATTCAAGGCTATTCGTTCAGATGTGCATGATGAAAGTGATCGAGGAAAACATGCAATGTGACTGATAAACTTGTGTGTGCGAGACGATAGTTCACAATTTCCGAACTTTCTAAAGATCTGCATCAGATTACAAGGACAACCCTCTTTAAAATTATCACAGAGAGATTAAGTTATCATAAGTTTTGTGCATGGTGGTTATCAAAATGTCTAACCAATGTTCACAAAACTGAAACAATGGGTTCGGTCTTGACATTCTTTCGGTGTTACCATGAAGAGGGGGATCAATTTCTGAACAGAGTGGTGTCCAAAAAATTCAAGCAGACGCTGTCAAACCGCAAAATGATGGTTATAGTTTTTTGGGAGAGCAAAGGACTTTTGTTAACAGATTTCATGAAAGTAACGCGTAAGAATACTGTGACATCACAGGTTTATTGTGAGACTCTTACGGAACTGCGTAGGTTAATCTAAACAAACGACACAAGATGCTTACCGACAGAATCATTCTCTTGCACGACAATGTGCGATCCCATACTGCGAAGTGCAGGAAGGAAAAACACACATTTTAGCTGGGAGATGTTTCAACATCCTCCCTATAGTCCGGACTTGACACAGAGCGAATTTCATCCCTACCTCAAGATGAGGGCCTGCCTGGCTACTCAGTGGTTCACGACCGACGATGAGCTCAAGGATGCTGTCAACAACTGACTGCAGCACCAGGCGGCTCCATTCTTGGATGAAGAAATAAAGAAGCTGGTGTCACGGTACGGCAAATGTTTAAATTAGGGTGGCGACTATGTGGAGAAGTGATGTCAATATGTAGGCTACAGATTATATATAAATAAAAAGCTTTATCTCTTTTTGTCTCTTTGTAATGGCCAACCGGAGGTTAATTGATGAATAGCCTTCGTATATTACATTAAGCTTTTAATAATATATTATCTTATAAAGCATTATCCACTTAAATAATGCAGTTTACAAGTGGCTGCAGTATACTTAGTCATTTAGTTTATGCTAAACCAGTGAATCTTTGTAATGCAATTTGTGTAATGCATAAGCGTTATCGTAAATTTCATAAATTTGTGTTAATTGCTACTAAATTACTTCAAAATATGGAAATCAGTTCCTTTAGACGTTTTTTTTAGCACATAATTTCAATAAAATTTTTATTTGGAACGACTAAAATTTCATAGTATGATCATAAATTAGTCCTTTTTAAATTTATTTTAATTCGACGATTGAATTAAAAATGTATACAATATCAAAGCTGCGCTTTTTTATAATGGAGGTTTGCGTGGTATGCTATCGTTGAAATCACTCGTTTCAATATATTTTGTTATTATTTGAATCACGATTTTCTATGTTTATTAAAACTACAAAGATATAAATTTGGTATATTAATCAGGTTAATCGACAGGACATTAAAAGCTAGCATCATGTCAATAACAAAGTATTGATTACCATAGAAATAAATAATTTAAAGATATAATTTCGTGATCGGCGTTCAATTAGAGCATTGTTTTGACGCTATTGTAGTCGGTAGGCAGGAGCGAGCAAGGCCGGCCCAAATATTAATCAACGTCACAAAAAGCGTAGCTGTGTCCGTAATCCAATCGTCCATAATTAGAATCTTCATTTTATTCGCGCATTATCCTTATACCTGCATTGGTCCACTGTAGCCGCGGGATCGAAATATGAAAAAGTATTATGAGTAAGTATTAATAACGGCATGGCTATATTAATGTGTTGGCGTAAACGTGTGTGTGGTCCAGAGGCGGTACATTCACCTAATACAGATGTTTCCTACCTTGTCGACATTGTAAGGCCACTTTGACACCCTAATTCTACAATCTAGCCCTCCATTATTCCACAGTACCCTTACAAATTATCATTACTTGTTCATTTCGAATTTACCGAATTTATGTTTGTAAATTTCGCGGTTTTGTGAGTAGTGATAGTGCATGGAAAATTTAGTGACCATTAATATGTAAGTTAGTTTTGTGGTAGGTAGAAGCTTACGTGAACACTACTGCGGTTATAGCCTATTATGTTTTCATTAATTTTGATGGCCTGTTCAGTTATTTTGGCAGCTTCAGCTCTACATACCAACTGGTATTAAATAGAATGCGTGAAAAATTAACTGTCAAGTCGCTTACAATGTTAGAGTCTGACAGCTTTTACTAGGCTTCTGATAAAGGATTTAACTTAATATTGTTCTTAGACCATATAAGAATTTTGTGATATAACATGGGTGAGCTGCTGGTTTTAAAATTAATAATCTTATTAAAGTGTATACGGTTTGATATAATTTAGTTCTCCATCCACTTTTAAGTGCTTAATTGGATGATTGAAAGAAATATTAATTTTTCGATATTTAATCGACTTAAATGCATTACATCTCTTAAGGAGTTAATAATTATCATGAACTTACAACCACATATAAATAGATATGTTTTAATCTACACTTGAAATGACATCAAGACTGAATAAATACATTAATCATTTGAATTAAAAGTCCTTTTGTATAACAAAAAGTTTTGACAAGTGATGTCTAAATAAATTTACTCAATGATGCAAATACAATTATTTTAAAATGTGACGATGCTCCTTTTTCTACTTAAAATAAATATCTAACGAAAAATATTTTAATATTTTGTCAGGCGTATAAAAGCCACAATCTAAAGGAAACGATGGAATCGCTTATTAATCATTGCATAATTAATTATCAAAGTTCTTGATTAGATATTGGCAAACATTACAAATAAATAAATTTTAATAAACTCCCTTATACAGGGTACGGCAGTGAAATTTTCCCTTGTCAAAAGTAAATTAAAGAAAAACTATTCAACATAATTAATTTTTATTTTTGCTAAGGAAAATATAAAACTGGAAGTTTTATATTACTTTCAATAACTTAAATTTTAACAACAATATCTCAAATGGCGACCGTGGCTCTCGATGCAATGATTTAACCGATTTGCAAAGTTTCGGTAGTATCCAGTCCTGAATATTTTTCTTTAGGGCTTCCATGGTTCTGGCTCGGTTGTTATAAACAATAGATTTGAGATAGCCCACAGGAAATATACTCAGTGACATAGAAATCGCAACACCAAGAAGGTGTAGAAATTTTTTGACCAAATTTGGCAGAAACTTTTTACTACTAAAAGATAACAATTAATTAAAATTTCATTATTATGGACCAAGTAATAATGACTTATCTGGCAGTGCCTTCAGTTTTTTCTAACAATGTTATCTGATGTATGTTTTGCGAGGTTTTGTTCAGTTCTTTAGGGTTTTCGCTTGTGAACATTTGTTTTGAGAATGTGATCATGTCTAGAGTGCGCCAACGTGGAAATTACCGTCAATTAAGCGAATTTGACAGAGGTCGTTTTGTTGGTTTGCACGAAGGTGGTTTGTCATTCAGAAAAATTACAAATCGCCTTAACCGGAACCAATCCACCATTATCCGCTGCTAGGGAAGATCAGAAACGTTGCAGAAGAGGAACTGGGGGGCGAAGAAAAACAAATGACGTGCAGGATCGCCATATTTAACTTATGGCAACAAGAGAACGACTCTCCAGTGCCAGATCAATTACGGATTAATGGCTAGCTAACAAAGATTGTCCTATAATCCTTCGAACGGTTTACCGCAAAATCAGAGCTTGCGGGTTGCAATCCTATCGGCCACATCTTGTGTTACTACTAACGGCTCAACACTGACAGCAATTTTTGGAGTGCGATTGCACTATAACCTGGAGCGGCATAAAGTGGTGTTGAGCGATGCATTCAGATTCTGTTTGGGGATGTGTGATGGCCGTATGAGGGTGAAACGAAGACCTGGGGAACGTCGCAATGTTGAAGTTTTTGTTGCGAGGCTTGTGCACCACACTGTGGGGATCATGGTATGGGGTGCTATGACTTATGGGAATAGTTCTTGTTTCGTATTCATCCGAGCCAAAATGACCGCTTAGCGATATGTGAATGAAGCAGTAGAACCCCATATTCTTCCATTTATTCAGCAGTTGAAAGACTCACTTTTCTAGCAGGATAATGTCCGTCCCCATATTGCAAGACGTGCATGGACTACTTTGCAGATGTTAATGTCAATCTCTTGCCATGGCTACCGCGATCTCCCGACATTTCGCCTATCGAGCATATTTGGAACATTATAGGAAGAAGACTGAGGAACTTTCCGCATCCTCCGCAGACGCTGCAAGCTCTACAGAACGAAGTACAGGTTGCTTGGTACACAATACCTCAAGAGGAAATCAAGCGTCTGCTAAATTTGATGCTACGAAGAGTGAGGTAGTGTGTAGCCAATAGGGGGAATCAATCCATTATTAATAAAAATTATGTTTCCATTTTGTTCTTTTTCTTTAAAATTTTAATCAATTGCTACGTTTTAGTAGTTAAAAGTTTGGTCAAGAAATTCTTACGCCTTCTTGGTGTTGCGATTTCTATGTTACTGAGTATAATTACATGGAGTTAAATATAGCAAGCGTGCTGGCCACAGAATGTCTCTTCTCATGAAGATCAACCGTCAGGCAACATTTGCCTCAAAGCACCCATTGAAATTTGCGATGTGTGGGTCGTAGCCCTATTCTGCCGAAACAATCCTTCGGCTACACACATGTTATCAACAGCGGGCATAAAGCGAATAACGTTGTCACCCAATTCGTAACAAAACTCGCCAAATTTTTGTTTATATCTGCCACGCTTCAAATCGCTCTTACCTGCGTCCACGTGATAGAAAAAAAAAGGAGA
>JAHWXV010125289.1:0-10739 GCA_024586415.1 Phrixothrix hirtus | reverse complement strand
CCTTGACCTATGACCTAGATTAAGGAAGTCCTTGACCTACGTCCTTGAAATTCAGCCTTGACCTATTTACTGTCATAGAACCCCCCATCTCCCCCTACTAATGTACGTATTAATAAATGCAATGAGATGTTTTGCAAAATGTATACGAAAGAAATGATATTGTCATTTATAGGTTATAAACATCTTTTACACAGGCCGAGTTTGTGGTATCAAACAGCTTAAATGACACTAACCTCAGCACAGATTTATTTTTCCAAGGCTTCGTTTATGTGAGCAAACAATTAATTTTAAATTAAATAATGTTTTTGCAAAATTATTAAATTAACATTACTAAATAAATCAAGATTTCTAGTACGTTTTAAATGTTAAATACAGTGGCGTACCTAGAACTTTTGCCACCTGAGGTGGTTCCCAATATTATTATATTATTTATTTTTAGATAAAAATGCCACCCCAAAATGTGCCGCCCGAGGCAGACCGCCCCCCCCCCACGTAGGTATGCTACTGGTTAAATATATTAAATAATCAAGGAAACAGTTTTAACTATTTACGTATGAGGCAAATTAATTAGCGTCTACTTATTATAAACGAATTTATGGTTAACGCTTAATCTGCCTGGTTTTATTCCAAGACCTAGCGATCATACTTATGGAATCAAGGATTTACTTCGAATTATTGAAGTTATTAGAAATATAGAATGTGTCTTTAGTTACATACAATAATTAAGTACTACAGCGCACGACCTTTCTACTACTCTCACTTAGGAAAATGTTTAAAGACTTACGTTTTTGTTGTCTTCAGATTCTTAAACAGACTTTGGAATCTGCTTTCTGTACTAATTGTTGGTAATTATTTTTGTATTTTAGAGAAACTTTGAGAATTCTGTTTTCTAAAATAATCCCAACCGAAATTGTCTCTGTTTATATCAGCGGCCAACTTGTGATTTTAATTACGCTATTTATATTATTTGCCGGACTTGCCCTCGTGGATAATTACATACAAGTGAGGTAGCCTCGGTTTATTCTAGCGACTGCATCAAACAGTATAAGTTATTTGTAACTTACTTAAATTATCAACCAGCACTTGATATTTTCATACCGTTGCACTTTTTATGCTGAAAAATGGATAACTTCTTTACAGCTTACTGCTTCAAGTATTTTCTGAACTTTATTGTTGATTTAAACATTCAGCCAATGAAATTTGGTTTTATCGCACCTACTAATTGCTTTAGTTTACGTGACCTTTTTAAATCTTAGTTACTTAATACTGTTTTCTATATAAAGGGTGTCTCAGCAAGAACTTGAATTTTAAAAAATAAAAAAAATACATAAATTTAATGTTTTATTTACATTTTTTTCTACATCTGTACGGAGATAGTAATGACATTTACACATGAAACAAAATATCGGTTAAATGACCACCGTTGCTCTGTTGGTAGGCATCCATTTTTTGGACGAAATTTTGCAATAAGGGCTGCAGGATTTGACGAATTTGTCGTGAAATTTCTTCTTTGAGTTTCGCACAGACCTTAATTTTCAAAAAACACCAGAGAAAACAAGTTAAATCACAAATTCTTGGCGGTTAGTTATGGTCTCCAAAACAAAAAATCACACGACCTGGAAACTTGGTTTGCTACAACGTTATTGTTTCACGTGCGATGTGATAGGTGGCGCCATCCTATTGAAACCACATCTCATTTAAGCCCATTCCATCTAATTCTCGCCAAAAAAGTCTCTCAAGATGGCCCAGTAACGATTGCCGTCGACAGTCAAGGCAGCACCTTCACCATTTTCAAAACAGTAGGGTCCGATTATCCCTCCTGCCTACATGGCACACCAAACTGTCATTTTTTGAGGATGTAACGGAAGTTCTTGAAAGGCATCTGGATTTTCCTCTCTCCAGATCTCCAGATTGTTAACGAAGCCGTTTAGGTGGAAATGAGCCTCGTCACTAAAGATGATTTTGTTGTAGAATTCATCGTCAGTTTCCAGTTGTTCCAAGATCCAATTGGCAAAGTTTTTGCACTATCTATGATCATTAGGCTGGAGTTGTTGAGTCAGCTGGATCTTATAAGTATGAAGGTGTAAATCTTTTCTCAAAATTCGTTGAAGAGTGCTGCGATGAAGGTTTACTTCCTGGCAACGATGTCAGATCGAGATGGTTGGTCGTGTTGCCACACCGTTCCTCACAGCTGCGACGTTTTCTGCGAATCTTTTGGGCCGATGACCGGTAAGGTGTCTTTCATCTTTCAACGAAAATGTCGGCTCAAACTTTTTGATTAAATTTTCAATAGCAGGTTGCGACGGTCGATTATGCACGCCGAAATGATCACGTAACTTGCGAATCGTCACAGTAAAATTTTCTCCATTTTTGTTATGGGATTTCACAATTAACAAACGTTCTTTTAAGCTGTAACGCACCATTTTCGTAAATGTCAATGTTTTTAATAAAACAAATACCAAATATGGCTGACTCAACAATTGACAGTCAAAAATGGCGCGCGATTTGAAATTCAAGTTCTTGCTGAGACACCCTTTAAATTGGTTGAAAACTTACGAAGATATAAATGATTATAATTTCTAGTATTTTAATATTTAATTTTATATAAATTATGCCCGTTGCATTGCTTCAGATGTCCGACGCCTGATTTTCGTCTGCTCCTTTGTAATATTTAATACTAGCCGAAGATTATCTAATCGTCATTTATTTTACTATAACGATTTATGCGGTAATAAACTTTACCTATAAGTCCTTATATTGCGATGTTTAATTAAATATTTCTAATTCAATGTGGCAACCTTTTATTGCAGAATTGAAAAATTCATTTTTCATAGACCGGGTACCTAAAATAGGTAACTTTGCCACTTCATCTGTGAATCTAATTTGGCATCACTGTAAAAAAGCGGATCTGGATTTTTAAAGACTACATGTATATAATGGATAAATTTAAAGGGACTGACAATAACATATGTAAGTTTTAAAAAGTGGGATAGTTGCCAAAATTACAAATTTATTCAACCGGCATTGATTCATGTCAAAATATCAAAATTCTAAAACTAACAGGTTTTGTTGATATAAGACAGTTTCTAGAAACTGTTTGTTTAAAATAAATGCAAACCAAAACTGAAAAATTCTGACAGATGCGTTCGAGTAGGGGATGTATTCAAATGTTATACAAACATGGTTCGTTCGTGAAAGATTTCACGCTTGCTTGAACTGGATATTAGAGTAAATATTAAAGCGTGTAGAACTACGAGAATCAGATTTAGAGAATGAACGGAGTCCTGATGTTAATAATTGATATGTGTTTGAGTTTAATTGTTTGTTAAGGCGCTATTTCCATTGTAGATTTAACGTTTATCAAATACATAATGTGCTATCGAGATACTATCTAGACATTGTTAAAATTACTGTACCTGATAGTTTTACAATTTGATATTTGGCTTCTTCATTTATTATGAAATTTCGGTGATATTTGATAGCTAACATATACAGGGTGAACTAGTAGTGCAAGGACAGAGCTCAACTCCTAAATCTTCACGTTCAGAGTAACACTTTAAAGACAAAGATTCTTCAAATCTAAAAAGCCTACAGCTTAAAAATAATGTTTTTTATACAGGGTGTATCAAAAATTGAGTACTGATATAAAATTATATTTTTTTAAATGGGATACCCTATATATTTTGTTTTATTCTACTGATAGTTTTACAATTTAAAATTTGGCTTCTTCATTTCTTATGAAATCTTGGTGATATTTGATAGCTGACACATACAGGGTGAACCAGCAGTGCGACGACGGAACTTAGCTCTTAAATCCTCACGTTCAGAGCAACACTTTAAAGACAAAAATTCTTCATATCTAAGAAGCCTACAGTTTAAAAATAAAGTTATTTATACAGGGAGTGTCAAAAATGAGTCCTGATATTAAGTTATATTTTTTTAAATGGGATAACCTATATATTTTGTTTTATTCTACTAACAGTTTTACAATTTGGAATTTAGCTGCTTCATTTATTATGAAATATCGGTGATATTTGATAGCTAACATATACAGGGTGAACCAGAACCGAGCGTATCTCTTAAATCCTCACGTTCAGAGCAACACTTTAAAGACAAAAACTCTTCATATCTAAGAAGCCTACAGTTTAAAGATAATGTTGTTTATACAGGGTGTGTCGAAAATGAGTACTTACATAAAGTTATATTTTTTTAGGTGGGATACCCTATATATTTTGTTATATTCTAATAGACTTTATAACGTCGATTAATTTTATATAAGGAGACACTATGTTGTTATTATTTGTTTTTATGTTATTACAATTTAACTGTGAAAAAGAAGTAATATTTAACAATTCATGGTAGGTAAAAAGTGATGTAATCAAACAAAGACACTTGTGTGTCTATTTTTGAAATAACGTAAGCAAGTTGATT
The DNA here is from genome assembly GCA_024586415.1 of Phrixothrix hirtus. Taxonomy (NCBI): domain Eukaryota; kingdom Metazoa; phylum Arthropoda; class Insecta; order Coleoptera; family Phengodidae; genus Phrixothrix; species Phrixothrix hirtus. The sequence goes on along the minus strand of JAHWXV010125289.1, from coordinate 6,308 downwards.
GAAAATAATATTTTTTGCGAAATAAATAACGTTTTGCAATAGTTAAAAAGTTCGAATAGAACACCCTGTATATCTTATGGCAATCTGACTTAAAATTAATAGTACCTTAATTTTGTATATTCATTCGCTAGACCTAAAGTTAATAGTTTTAAAGAAATCTTGTGTTCTCTGCGTATAAAATATTATAATATTCCGATATTTTGGGTTTTTTATATCATTTTTACTTATTTAAACAGTTAATTATTGCTTGATTTTTTATTTATTGTTATTGAGAAGTAGTAAGTTCGTCGAATTAATAAAATAAATCTCACTTGACATAAAAATTTAAAAAATGAATAAAGCAAATTATATTAGTTGTGTCTCGAGTTGGAGTTATACTGAAAAATATCAAAAACAAAATAATTAACTGTATAAATAAATAAAAATGAGATGAAAAACCCAAAATATCGCAATATTATAATATTTTATAGTAGAAAAATCAAAATTTCTTTAAAACTATTAACTTTAGTAGGGAATGGATATACAAAATTAAAGTACTTTTAATTTTAAGTAAAATGGCCTTAAGATATACAGGGTGTTCCATTTAAATTTTTACAAAACGATATTTGTTTTACAAAAAATATTATTTTCAATCAAGTATCTTACGTTATTTCCAAAATAAACTATTTTTGGAATTATATAGGTCTCTTTGTTTGATTACATCATTTCGTTTACCTATTACAATTGTTAAGTGTTCCTTATTTTTCACAGTTGTAATAACTCAAAAACGAATAATACCAACATAGTATATACTTATATTAAATTAATCAACGTAATAAGATCTTATAAGGTATTGTAACAGTTCAAAGCGTGGCCGTTAGGTCACTGGATTAATAAAAATAATTTATATTTTCGCTTCCGGGATTACTCATCGGAGTGGGTAGGTTCAGTCCGGTCCGGTAGAAGGCACCAATTGTCGCTAGAGCCCTCTCTTGTAACGGTTCGTAGTCGGTTATCCTATATAGGAGAAAGTTATGTATTAAAACGGAGGAACGCTCGAAAGTGGTCGCGACTTCTTATGTGAAACGATTTTTTCACAAACGTATATTTAATAATTAAGCTCGGAGGAAATAATAAGATGGATAAAACCTTCAAAAGTAATTTTATTCATAATAACGAAAATGATAATTCAAATTAATACTTTCTGGTACTTTATACATATCGACAATAATTGATAATTAATAGTTATAAATAAAACAATTGTATTTTGTTAGGATCTAAAGCTTTCAAAGTATTAAGTTAATTCTGTCTGATGCGCAGCGTCGCTTTGTGTCCCTTGCAAGGAAGCACGCTCCGTCCGGTAGAATTTTATGTTCGCCTGCTACTTGTGCTCCAGGCGCGAAAAGGGTCACGTCGCTCGCGGACGTGCTCCCTGACTTAGACGGATCGAGCGATGATCTCTTGGTCTACCCATGACCGATGCCACACGGTAGATAAAGGTATCACGGGGTTGCTGGCGTCAAACAGACTCTAGCTATATAGACAACACAGAGTTGTTTGACGGCGGTATCGGTAAGGATCCTAGTGACGCTTGTACGGTCGCTACAAAGTCAACACAACATTTTAGCGTCCTAGTTATGCTTTATTGTTGAGATCTTCCGCTACAGAGCAACTCGCCCGCCCTCAACAACAAGCTAGACGGGTTCGGATGGTTGAACTAATTTCGCAGCTTTAAATTCTGCGACGACGGTTTTGAAATTATAATGTAAACAAATTGAAGCAGACGGTTTGCGTTCTTTAGAGATATCAAAGCGCTTTTTAATTCAATAAAAATATCTCGGCCTTCTCGGCAGAAATACGCCTATTCTTTATCTATAAAATGACGCGGTCTTAGTTCGAGCACGGAGTTGCAAGAGATAGCGGTGTTAGCTCGAGCACAGAACTGCTAGAACTGTCCTCTTTCGCCCGAAAGCTTCTGTCTTTTATACAGAATACGATATTTCGCTCTCTGTTCCTCGAACGTTCCTGATAATTGTACGATAAACGCGCTAAAATTGAAATTTGCGCTAGCGACTAAAGATATTACTTAGGTTCTTTTGAAGGACCAGCAGTTATTATTTTAATAACTGCAAACGAAATGATAAGTTAATAAAGCGGAAGTGGCTGTAGGTTTCTGCACTGATTCAATCTTGGTTTATTTACAGTGATAGTTGCACACAAAGTGAATAATTAAAACGGTAATATAAATTTACACTTACAAATTTACAGGCGAACAGCGTCTTTGAATTGTCTTCAACAATTATTCCTTCTAAACAGGGAGAAGAAAGGATTGATGACATCGACAGGATTTTTGGTGTAATAATTGTTTGAACACGAGAAATATACACGATAATTAAAATTATTCACTCTTATGTGCAGTTGAACATATTCGAGTGGGGCTTAGGCCTGACGAACAATACTCCTTGAATTAAATTAAAAATTAATAATGATTTAAATAGCGGGGTTTTGACAATATAATATTGCGTGTTATCTTAAGTCAAAACGCCGACCGACTCTCGGTTAGCGGCAAGTGCTGAAACGAGATTCATCGAATGTCTCCGATATAAATTATGACGTGCCCTAAAGGACGTTATACACGCGAGCGCCCAAAAGGAACAAAATAAAAATAAAGACGATAAGGCGGGAACATAATTGTTATTCGGTCTTACACTTATTGATAATCGTATCGCTTATATGCTTTGATTAGTAATTTATTTATAACGTAATATTGCGCAATTCAAATTAATATTCTCTAGTTAATTGTATTCGCTTTTACGATCGCTTTATGTTTGTTATACAGGGTGACAACTGGGAACCAGACGTTTTCCGAACGCATAGTACGGAATTTAAGTCGGGCTAGTGCGACATTACTACCTTTGTAGTGTTGTGCTATTTCAGTAACGATGGAGAAATGTACGATGGAACATCGTATGTTTGCATACGACACGTTTATCCGAAATGGGGAGTCAGTGATTATTACCAGCGGCTTTTTTGCACTCATTTTAATATTGGTAGACGTGGAGCTGTTCCATCTCCCAACACCATCTTAAGATGAGTGAATAATTTCAGAACAACAGGGAGTGTCTTGAACAAAAAGTGACAAGGTCCACAAAGAAACGTAAGAACACCTGAAAACGTAGAGCGAGTGAAAGAAACGGTTGTTAGAAGTCCTACACGGCCCGCCCAAAAACATGCAATTGAACTAAACATAAATCAGGAATCGTTTAGATAAATTTTGCATAAGGATTTACAATTTCGCCCGTACAAATTACAGATTGTTTATCAATTACAGGAAGAAATTTTGAAAGTCGTGAGGATTTCGCTACGAGAATGCAAGTTATTTTGGAGTATAACTTAGATCTGCAGCTTCTAATGAGCGATGAAGCTCATTTTCACTTAAATGGAGCTGTTAATAAACAGAACTTTAGATGTTGGGCTCCTGAGTATCCACGAAATATCCACGAGCGAGCTCTTCATTCTGAAAAAGTCACAGTATGGTGTGCCATTGGCCCTACTGTAATTATTGGCCCCTATTTCTTTGAAGAGGCCGGCCGTACCGTTACTGTTAATTCAAATCGCTACGTTCAGATGATCCAAAATTTTTTGGTGCACGAACTACGCAGAAAAGGGATAAGTCAAAGAAATGTGTGGTTTCAGCAAGTTGGTGCCACTGCATATACCGCCAATGCATCAATGAATGTTGTCCGCAATATGTTCGCAGGAAAACTCATTTCACGTTTTGGAAATGTGCAGTGGCCTCCAAGGTCCCAAGACCTGTCAATTTGTGATTTTTGCTGTGGCGGTACTTAAAGGGTCGTGTATATACTCACCAGCCTCATAATTTGATCGAGTTGAAGAACACCATTCCCCAGTAAATCATGAATATTGATCGAGCGATGTTGGAGCGTGTTATGGAGGATTTCATAGAATATTGAAAACTGCATCCAACGTGATGGTCACCATCTTTATGACATTATTTCCATACTTGATACACATCGTAAATGGCATAATATAAGCTTCATTTTGATCTTAATAGAATTGTATTATTTTGAAAATTTCTTGTGTAACATTTATTTCAAAATCGTCCGGTTCCCAGTTGTCGCCCTTATTCACTTTTGAACGGTTTCTTAATACTTTTGTTATTGCGTAATATGTCGTTATCTTTAAGTTTTACTTAATAACATTTTATTTACATGCAGGTTATTAAACAATATTTATTTTAAATTAATTCGCGGTCACTCACTCCTGGTTGACTTCTTATTGTCTTTTTAAAATTTCTTATCAATTTAATCTTCTGATAATTTCTCGGAAACGTAAGACGCACGTACTTGTTGCAAATCGAATTTTGCGTCGCTTTTTCACATTAACATATTTCGCTGGAAATGTTACAGTATCCCATTTAAAAAAATATAACTTTATGTCAGTACTCTTTTTGATACACTCTGTATAAGCAACATTATCATTAAATTGTAGACTACATAGATATGAATAATTTTTGTCTTTAAAGTGTTGCTCTGAACGTGAGAATTTAAAACCTAACCTCAATCCTCGCACTCCTGGTTCACCCTGTATATCATATTTATGACAAATCTAAAACGTATGCTCAAATAATAGGTATATTTGGTTCTTAATGTGACAGTCGTTCATTAGAAGCAACCTCTTATACACTAAATTATTTAACAAATGCGCTATACAAGGTTGTTTTGAAAAACTGCACTGGCAGCTCAAAATTGCGACATCTAACAAATGTTCTAGGTTAGTTGCTTACTTAAGCTGTCAAAGCCTGTCAAACACCGAATTTAAAAAATATTTGACAGGTTGTGTGCTCCGCTTCCTGCAGACATACCTGAGATTGAGATTGATCAGTGAATATAATGAACTCCGTTGGACTATATTTGACAACTGTCAAAATTATATTTGACACTTTTCTGACCAGGTTTGTTATAGCCAAATCTTGAGATTTGCTTCAGGATCGACCAGCTTTTTTTATTATTCCTAGATAAGAAGAACTGTTGTTTTGACAAACTTTTGTTATCAAATTGTCAAACAATTTTTGAAACAATATCTGACACTTTGTTAGATTTTGTTGGCGTTCTGAGCCTAATGAACAAGATCTTTTTTTTAACTTGCCGCTGTCTGTTTTCGGAAAAGGCTTTGTTGACAGGACAACAAGAAATAAATAAATAGTTTTCTTGTTGGATAACAACATGAGAGACGCGTTTTCTACGTCCGTGTCGATTGGGAATTTGATAATTTTTATAAAAAATGATAATTAAAAGTAATTTTTCATGTACGGTGGATTTCGGCAACATTTATAGTTGGGTACGAATTCGTCGCGTAAGAGTCGGTCGTGTATGTTGGTTCTTTGTTTGAAGCGTTCGGGTGTGTGAGTTTAGGGACTCCGCATAGTACAGTATGGCGGAACACGAGACTGAAGAAATGGAATAACGTATCTCTGGGGATTGACCTGCTTTCCTTTTTTTCCCACCCCGGTTGCTGCTTTTGGACCTGTTACGTTCTTCTGCGGATGCAGGAATTCATAAACAGACCACGACTGACGACCATTATTTAGGGCAATCTAGACGCCCGGTAAATTGATAAATAGAACTAAGGTACCCCTTTTATCTTGTTCTCTTGCTTCCATATTGTTGGCCTGTGAAAGGCGTAAGCGAAATGTTATAGCCAAATCTTGAGATTTGTTTCAGTATCTACCAGCTTTTTTATTATACTCAGATAAGAAGACTTGCTATTTTGATAAACTTTTGTTATCAAATTGTCAAACAATTCTTGACGATTCTCAAATATTGTTAAATATGATAAATTAGTTAAAATACAAATTTCATTTTTTAAACATTGGCGTTTGCTGTAACTAGAAGAAACAAAAAATATAAAAATTTGTAGGGGACGTGTTATCAGACATCTATCAAAACTATTGCTACAACTGTAGAATTGTTACTCAATTTGTTGGAGAACATTTGACAGTTGTAGGATATACTAGTCATGACAGATTTAGTGCTTGATGAAAGTATGTCAATTGTCAAATAATGTTTTGACACTTTTCAAACATAAAAACTGATGAAGTTGGAAATTTCTTCTGAACTAATAGTGAATGAATCAATTACGATGCATTTTACAAAATTTAACCAAACGTAACAGTTGTCAAACTATTAAATTTTAATGTGTGTGTGTGTGTATATATATATATATATATATATATATATATATTGAAATAAATAAGTAGATTCCTCCTAATAGCAATGGCACGAATTTTGAAATTAATTCGGCCGGGT
>JAHWXV010125283.1:0-13391 GCA_024586415.1 Phrixothrix hirtus | reverse complement strand
CGGCCGAATTAATTTCAAAATTCGTGCCATTGCTATTAGGAGGAATCTACTTATTTATTTCATATATATATATATATATATATATATATATATATATACACAGCACACAATAACAACACTGTCATGTTAACATTCATCGAGGAGGTAAAGGACAAAATCTAGGTACTCCATTGTCATTCAAAATGTCGTAATGTCATTCATGTTAAATAAACTCTAAATTCTTTCGTTACTTCATAGGCGACAAGATAAATTTAGGAAAGTTCTTTTTAAATTTTCAGTAAATTGTAAAATAAGGAATTTAAGAATTGTAAAACGTGTATTGTTTAATTAAAAATTCAGCAGACCGTAAAACAGCGAAATACATGGGTGCATGATTGACTACAAAATAATTACAGTATGCATATAAATAATTTACTTTTTAAGCGTCTAGTATTTTATTTTAACCCCCTACAGATTTAACAATACAGCACAAAAATGCACGTATTGAATATTTGTAGTTCTATGTAATTTATGTTTATAATTATATCTTCAACATAATAATTCTCATTCAATTATTCTTTAAAAATTAGATGAACATTTTCTGTTACTTCATATTAAATGAGCATGACATTTCTGACTAATTTATATTTTTTCCTTAAAATTTTAAAGTTCTAAATATTAGAGGCTATAAATTTGTATGTGCGTGTTTTTTTGTTTTGTGACAGACTTCGAGATGCGAAAATCCCCTTGACCCATGGTCAATTCACCATGTCTACTAGAATTTTTCCGAATTTACAAGAGTTCTACCGCAGTAGGGATGTTTAACGTACTAGACATCGCATTGACACGGGATCTACGATTTAGTTCATTATCTGAGAAGCGTGCATGTTTTATAAATTATTCTCCGCTGAAAAATGTACCAACCTTATCGGGTATGAACCCATGTCACTTGAGCGTAAAAGCAAACATGCTAACCACTACACCAATTGAGGCCGACAATATCTAGTTATCATTTGGACGGTGTTATTCTAATTCACATAGTTACACCGCTGAAAATTTATTGTAAATTATTTTCTTTTTAAAAAAATGTATGAAGACTTTTAGCTCATTAATTTTTTAGGAATTGCCCTTTTAAATTATTTAAGTTATTTGTTATAAGCAAATTGAATTTAGTTTTAAATATTGTTGCAATGTCATCTATTAATTTAAATACAAGGTTAATGTTAATGTAGAAAAACAAAGTAGGTAGATATAACGGATTTATATAAAAATAGTGTAGATAGCATTAGAAACATTTTGGGTATTTGAATTAATCAATGTAAAATGGAAGTTTCCAAAACAATTCGTTAAAACGAAAATTAATAAACCAAATTCTCAAGATGATATTCATCAAGCAGCAAGTTTAAAGTTAATGGCAAGAAACTATGCTTTGAATCACAGAGGGCAGCTTATGACCGGTTTCGCTTTGTTAAAGCTCGTCAGATAAGCGCAGCCTTTCAATGTTTAAAGCATTCTCTGTCCCTTATGAATATACAAAAAATAGAGAAAAAATTTGGACCTCTATTGTTTGGATAAAGTAGAACTTCAAAATATCTTAGAAAATTAGTTTAGAATTCGTAGCATTTCACAGTAACTGGCTCGTTGAAATAAAAATGTAAAATAAAACTCAGTTTCAAGGTCTTTGCAGTAGATTGTGGTAAGTTAATATCGTACAATAGAATCGATCAATGTTGTTAATAAAATTTTGAATTTTCGTTAGTGCTTGAAAAACTAACTCTTATTGTACATTTTGTGTTATACGGTCAATAGAAGTGTTATTTTTCTAAACATTTAGTATAAGAAAAATGTAAATTTCCAACTTTTTCCATTTATTAGAATACAAACACCTTAGGTAGCCGCTATGATCTCTATGTAAAAATTGCTTTTTTTCAAATTTATAAAAAATTAACCGGAAACTTACCGACACTGGCAATCGTCGCCTAGCTTGAAAATGAGGAACAATTTTGTAGCTGCTAGGGAAGTAAAATCATAGATCCCGTGTAAATGTGATATTTGGCACGTTAAAAATCCCTATTGGCGGTGTAACTCCTTCAGATTCAGGATAATTCTAGTAGACATGGCGAAATGACTATATAACAGTTCTAGTCCAAGAGGGCCAAGGAAAATTCAGCATCCCGAACTCTCAGCCACAAAAACAAACAAACAAACCTATTAGAAATAAAAATGACAAAAGATCTTTGTATGATTTAAGAATAGCAACATCGTTTATACAAGGTGTGTCCAAAAAGTCATGAAATATATTTTTTAGCCGCGCCCCTATTGGTCGCAGCGCCATCTAACCGGTTCTGTTGGATGGGAGGAAACCTCAGCTTTACAGCGCACCCAAGGTCAGTCTGCTCCGAGCATCGGCGGAGTCAGGAAAGCTGATTTAGTGTACCTCCGCGCGATTGCGGATACTTTCGAACAACGTTGGGCGATAAAATTCTGCATAAAACTCGACAAAAAAGCTGGCGAAACACATAAATTGCTTATGAAGCGAGACGAATCGCCATAACGCCGAATGACACACTTCGGCGTCTCCGAAACGAAAGAAGGCGAGGGTGAGCAAATCCAAAGTGAAAACAATGTTTATTGTTTTTTTCAACGCCAAGGGTGTGATCCACAAAGAGTTTTTATCTCAAGGACAGATCGTTAAAGTTGCCTACTACGTGGATGTTCTGAAAATTTTAAGGAAAAGGGTCATCCGCGTGCGAAAGGACATTGCCGCTACTTGGCTTTTGCATCACGACAATGCGCGCAGTCACACATTTCTGCGCGTCCGTGAGTTCCTGCTGAAGCACAAAGTGGCAATGCTACAGCAGCCATCCTACAGTCCCGACCTAGTTCCGGCCGACTTTTTTGTTACCGAAAGTCAAGATCACACGGACGCGCGTCGTGACCTGGTCTCAAAACGAAGCTGCACTAAATCACCTATCCTATCTCCACTGATACTCAGAGCAGACTGATCTTGGATGCACCACCTAACCAAACCGGTTAGATGGCGGATACGGCATTTTATTTTGAGAAAATGTATATTTCAACAATATTTTCAATTTTCAACCTTCACTTGTTTCCGAACACTGATCCGTGATCGATTTTTTTAATGGATTCTAATAGATTTTTTCTGATTTCAACAATATAGCACACGGCTGTCTCATGCCAGAAATAAATCAAGTAGCCTTCATCTAACAGTTGTTTAAATTTTGTCAGTTTATCCGTCAAATGTTTGTAAAAGGTCAATTAATGTTTCGCTTTGTAAAAGTTTGTAAAAATTTTATTATGGCGCATTTGCTAGAAACACAACAGATATATGTATTGACTATTATTGGATACGGAGACAAGACATATCACCCGATCTACAGTTAGTAAGGCTCAGCGTAAATTTCAAAAAGTTAATGTCGGTACAAAACTTGACATTTTGCTACATATGGAAGAGAACCCTCATTGCCTCACGAACCATCACAATAGAAATACAATTAGTCAGCGATCAACTCTGCGTATATTAAAAAAAGCTAATTATCGCTTACACACTATTCAACTTGTGAAGGAGTTCAGCGAAGATGATATTGATCATCGGTTGAAATTTTGTGTAACTTTGACGAATATGTGTAATCAAAACCCAGGTTTCCGTTGCCGAATACTTTTTGCGGATAAAGCTGCGTTTTCTTTACATGGTACAGTCAATTGACAGAATTGCAGATACTGGAGTAGAGAACATCCTCACTGGACGGTTAAGTCACAAACTCAGCATCCCCAGAACATAAACCTCTGAGCAGGGATAGTAGATAGTAAGGTGTTAAGTCTTTCCTTCTTTGAACGAACCCTTACAGTAGAAAGATATTTGGAGTTTCTCCAGTATGATCTGATTTCGGCGCTTGCACAAAGTTTTCCTAATAAAAACGATGTACCAAATGATTTAATTTGGTTCATTATGATCGTCGCGTTTGCGACTTTTTAAATAATTACTTCCGTGGACGATGGCTTGGAAGACGAGGAGCGGTGGAGTGACCTCCAAGGTTCTCAGACTTTTCTATCGAGTTATATAAAATCAAAAGTTTTATAACAACAGACCACAAAATCTAGAAGATTCAAAATATCGAATTAAGCCCGAAATTCAACGACGACCAGGAAGTCATCCACCGTGTCCTAGAAGAGTTTCTAGACAGACTTTCTTACTGTAAAGAGATGAATAGTTGGCACTTAATTTAAGTATTTTATTTGTTTGGTTACAGAATTTTTGATTAATTTTAGATGTTTGTAACTTTAAGTTATCTTTTTTGTACAAGAGACGCAATAAATGATTTTTTATTTCTTGATGTTGTTTTAAAAGGTAAGACAGTTGTGTACTATATTGTTGAAATATGTATACTAGAAAAATTAGAATATACAGGGTGTTCCATTAAAAAATTCTATGACGACATCAGCACTCGGAAATAAAAAGGTTAGAAATTGATAATGTTGTTAAACTATAAATTTCCTCAAAATAAAATGGAGCTGTCCAAGAATTTTTTCAAAATCATTCAATTAGTTCCAAACTTTAGCCGCTCACTGTATACTAAAATATTGATGAAAACTGAATTCTTTATCATGGCAATGCGTCTTTATATACTTACCTAATTTAGTGGTGTCGCCACCTTCTCATGTATCTCGTTGTAATAAGAGTTATTCAAAACGTTGTCGCCTAAATTCCTCCACTGCAAAAGGAATACTTTAAATGTCATTAAGGTACTTTTTTTTCGAATTTCTTATAAGTTTTTGAAATTTCAAATATGTCGTTTGATTAAATTTTGTCATGGAACCTTTTAGTGGGAAATTTTAATTAACTTTAGAAGTCCTGATAATTGCTTTAAATATTAAAGGAAAAACGTGTTTGGCTTGAAAATTGAACGCTAATGCTAAGTAAGACGTAAATATCAACCAACTCTATCAAATTAATATTTAAATTGGTCCTAATTTTATTAAAGATTTACATTATCTTAATAAGGACTATTTTAAATAATAGCTCGGAACTAATTTAATTTAGTTGCCATCTTATGTATTCCATTAATCCATCGTCATCACTAACTGTAACTGTAACAGTAATTCCTCAAACACAGATGTCCTGCTAAGAGTCAACATATTCTAAATTATCAAGTGGTGCCATCTGACACGATTTACTAACACAATTGTACTTTAAAGAAGGCAAAGCAATGACAATAATACATTGTTAGAGAAAAGAACTTACAAGCTTTCAATTTTTTAAATTGCTCCCCTTACAAAACATCCTACCCGTGTGTCCTCGATTCAAATCATATTAATAATTTGAAAAGTCGGCTAATCACTAACAATAAAATTTATATCAAACTATAAAAGCTTATAAAAATAAATAATCCTTCCAAAAGAGTTGAATCTAACTTGAAGTAATGACTACGGCTTTGGCTATAAATGTATTTAAAGGATAATCAAACCACGCAGGTATTTTACTGTTATGACATTAGAAATTGCAAGCTAGTTCCATTTGACTGTAAATTTGTAAATGTTAACACCGATCATAAAGATTATTAGTGATTGCACAGCACATTTATACCCCCTTCTCTTTTCTTTACATTTAAAACGTGTTCGTAAATTTACAACCAATAATTACTACAGTTTTAATCAAAATCAAACCAACTACGCAAAAAATCGTCATTATAAATTCAATTTTTACACCAAAACACCATGTTTATGTTAATTATGGCATAAAACCAAGTTAAAAGACGATTGAAAACCAAGTCATAACGTTCTGAACTTGCTCAGCATTTCTTGTTTATAGCACCATCTTATTAGGAATTTGAATGTTTACGTTATTTAAAATATTTAAATTCTAATATGTAAAGCTTAAAAAATCTGGATTTATCGCATATAAAACTTATGAACAAAATATTTTAGGTTGACTTCCTCGTAATTAAAAATTAATTGGTTCTTCACCTCAAGGATAATCCCTAATCAAAATATTTACTTTCAATTTATGCCGTTACTATTTCCATTAATTTAATCCATCTATTTTTCATTTTTTCTGCCGCTACTCTAGTTTGATAAAAAACCTAAATGGCAACATTTTTCGGAAACAAATTAGTTTTGTAGACACTTACGATAAATCATAAGACTTTCTAGAAAAACAATCATACAAATAGAAAAAATAAACGACAAGCCTTAGTAAGTAAATTAAAAATTAACACCCGAAAACTATTAAAAACGTCAAATTAAAAGGTTCGCTCATTTGTCCAACACCAGCTGCAAACATCAAAAAGTTCTAGAAAGTTAAATAAAAGCAACCAATTACGCTTATTTCGCTTTTATTAAGTTTTAATCGTTGTAAAGAGACAATTTTAAATGACAGCAATCTTTATTTATACCTGTTTGATTATGATACAATAATTAGTTTCTCATGATACCTGCCTCATTAAAGAACTCCAAAATGGTGCAAAAAAAGCAAGAGAGCGGCTCAGCCAGCATTTTATTCTGGAGGGGAATCAAATTTTTCATAATTTATAAAGGCAAGTTTTCGCTACGCTTCTGAAGGAGGAGCTTAACGTCTAAATCACCTCCTGCGCAAATGACTTCATTAATGTTATAGAACTTCATTTCAACTTACCCGATACGAGGCGCGTTCGGAAACTACAACTACAACAAATTGACGTAGATAAAGTTATTTTATTACTTTTCAACATGGCCATCACCTTGTTATAGCATTTCACCAATTTCTAAATCCCGTCTTTATAAAAGTGAGCTGCCTGCGAGCGTAGCCAATCTGTCACGGCGTTTTGAAATTCTTCATCGTCATCAAAGTGCTGGGATCCTAGCCACTTCTCCATTAAGTAAACAGATGAAAATCACTTGAACCAAGTCAGCGTTGTAGGGGGATGATCGAATACGTCCCATTTGAATTGTCTCAAAAGATTTTGGGTTAACCGAAAACTGTGAGGACGAGCTTAACATGCGAAAACACAACTCTGGGCGTCAACATACCACGACGTTTGTTTTGAATGGCTCGTCTCATTTTCTTCAGAACAATCCTTGTGTCACGCTCTATAAATTTGACAAGTATAGTTTCCTGAACATCCCAAAAAACTTTGACCATAACCTTTGCTTGTTAACAAGGCTCGAGGACTTTCTTCGGTTTGTTTGGTAAAACAGTATGATCCCACCCCATTGACTGTTGTTTTACCTCAGCGTTCACATAGGCTACCTAAGTTCGTCGGCAGTCACAATTCTGTGAAAAATTTTGCTCCTCTCATTGTACCGTGAAAGAAAGTCTAGATCAAAGCCCATTTGTTAGGTTTTGTGGTTCTAAGCAATTTCAATGCATACCGGGCACGAAACGTCTGATATCGGTGCTAGCGCATTTGGCTCAAATTGCGTTATTATTAAATATCGAACCATTCGACCACGTACTGAAAGTGTTGAACAAAACTGTTGAATACATTAATTCATAAACTATATTGCAATTCGACATAAAGTATCTTCTACCGCATTTTACTAATGCTTGAGCATTATAAAAACCCAAATTTTTAAAATTATGTAGTCGGAGTTCTACGCCAAACGAGCTTTGTTTCGAAGCTACAAATCCTCCAGCTCTTGCGATGCCCGCCCAAGAAGCTTGCGGGGACTTCTACGATAACTTCTACAAGAGTCAAGTACGCTCGCCGTTTTAATTATTATCGAACACCAATTCGAACTACCATTACTCAACGACTTTATTTCAACATTTTCGATTGTTTCGGTGCCTAACGACGGCGGCAACACGTCCGAAAGTCAAAGTTTTGAGTGACAACCGCGTACAAAATAGTTCGTAAAATTTTCGGGAATCATCCAGAAAGTTCCGTGATCGTGAACCGACGTTTCTTATGAACTTCATCATCAATTTTCTTTGCGATATCATCACCTACTACAGAAGGCCTGCCAATCCGCCCTTCATTGTGAATGTTTATTCCTTCATTTTTAAAAAATCGAACCTATTGACGAAAAATACCTTCACTCAATTTAGGCCATATACACCACACAATTCATGATGAATGTTTGCTGCTGAAATATTTTTTTGATCAAAGAAATCTTATCACGCCATGCACCTCGCATTTAGCGGGATTTTCCATTGCGGCACTCACTTTATAATGTTACAATGGACTAACGCGTGGGAAAGCGATCCTCACGCTAGAATAGCTTGAAGCGTACAGAGTTACAGAACGCACAAATATAGCGATGGCGGTGCTCCCACCTCTATTTCTTGCTCTGCGCAATAAAGGAGAGTTGTTTCCTAACGCCTCTCGTACATATTTTCAGTCGTCAAGGATTTTAACCCGAACATATTTTTTTCTAACAAATTAAATTCCAAATTTAGGCAGTATCTTACATCCCGAACTAGCTAAGATATTTCATGGAAGTGGAAAGCGAAACTTTCAAAAAATAACCGAAAGGATTATAAAACGGTGCTTTATTAATATCTCGATAAATCTACTAAAATTGAGAAAATATATCACCCATCACCAAATGCATGAGGAGACAAAAACGTATTCTTTAAGTGAGAAGCTTCTGAAATAGTTATTCTTCAAGTGCGTCTGAATTAAATTCGATATCTAAATTTTGCCTTTATATTTGGTTACCGTTAGTTTTTCGAATTTTTGTTGCTTTCCTTAACCGCCTGAGACCTCGTTCCATCTTCATCAGCCGAACTCCTTTTGTTACTCCTTCAGAATTCTCTGGAAACCCACTTTCGCTAAGGATATCACAAAGTCGGCCAAGTATTTAAAACAATCTAAATTTACAAATTACGCATATGTTTACGTCGATAGTTGTTAATCCATATGTATCAAAAAGTGGAAGGGGTATTTTGGGCAGGATTGCTTTATTTCTGTTGCTTCTTTAAATTTGAATTGTTTTTAATATAATCAATTAAAGAGCTTACTGAAATCTTGCAAACGGCCGCTGCATCAGCGGTTCTGGATAATCAAAACCCGAGACTTTGTCTAGCTGTATCTCAAGAAGATTCTGTTATTAACATTTTTTTCAGAACAGAGAAATCTATTAGCTCCAAAATTTTTTCTATTCAAACTTGTTACACCTTGTATATAATATATTCCGTCCTTCGATTTTACCCCATCTAAATCTCACAAGAAAACTTGTATTCCATTGCAATCTGATTTAGATATGCGTGTATTCATAATCTGTAGGACTAAAATGCTTTAACAGCTAATTTTGTACGCAGTATTTCAAAACAATTAGGCACCATATTTCGATAACTAAAAGTCATGTTTGGTAAGAGTTTTTATATTGGATGACGCAGAACGTATGGATTTCCAAAAAGTGTAAACTGCTTAATTTTCAATATAAAAAAATAATGTAGTCCCACAAAAATAATCCATGATATATCTAGTTTTTATTGGTATATAACTGCAGCATTACTTTTCTCAGCTGCGATTTCTTCACGAATGGAACGTTTTAATTCCTCTGGCGTATGATGTTTTCGATTTGAGATAACTCCCCAAGTAGTCGCAGCCGACGAATCCGGTGACCATGGAGGCCAAGCAACGTCAACGAACCGTGAGATTACGTGGTTGCGAAACATTTGTCGGGCAACTTCCATTGTAGATCTTGCTGTATGGCCTCTGGCTCCATCTTGTTGCAGTCATATTGCTTTCATCTTGACCCGGAGTCTTCGATGTTGTGGAAAAAAAGTTGCGTAACATGTGAACATAGCGCTAAGAAGTCACTGCTACAGTAGCCCCTCTCTCTTCGAAAAAATAAGGTCCAATGATCCCTATTCTTAAAATGCCGCACCAAACTGTTACCTTAGCACTATGAAGATGTCACTGATGTCACTTTCTCGGGTTCGCTACTGCCCAATAACGGCAATTTTGTTTGTTCACATAACCGTTTAAAATGAAATCAGTAACAAGGCATTATCAGCAGCACACATTTCAATCATTTTTTTGCAAAATTGTCTGCGTTGAACAAAATCATTTCAAGTAACTCCTGGACAATAATTATTTTGTAATGGTGAACGCCAGGATAGGTTTTAATTGGGGGCGCGACATCTTGTCGAGCGACGAGGACTGTGAATAACCGCTCTTCCCACATTTTCATGTATCCGAGCTGTATGATGACGACCAGGCGATGACCCCTTCATAACGCATCCCCAGTTGTGCGAAACGATGCAACCCATGGGAGTATTGTGTTTCGGTCAGGGATCGCCCCACTAACCGGCACATTGAAATGTCGACGGAACAGACATTGTACGGAAATTACAGAATTGTCATTTCTAAAAAACTGCTCAACAGCGAAAGTACGGTGATCTACGTTCCACCGCTCCATGTCAACTCAAACTAGACTCTCTGTATATGTAAAAAGATCCATAATAATATTATTTGGGGTATAATAATAAATTGTAAAGATGTAAACATGAAGTCTTCCCCAAAAGCTTGGTTAATGCAAGATTATTAGATGTAAATGAATATAGCCAATTAGATAATGTAATTTATTGGACAATAATTAATAAAAAGTAATCTCCAAACGTTTTCGTCTAAAAAATTTCACGTAACAGTGAAGACATTTTCAAGGAGTTGTTTTATATAAAAGACTCATTTAAGGTATGAACTATGGCTGTGTTAATTTACATCTAATAATCTTACATTAACCAGCCTTTTGGGGAAGACTTCATTTTTACAATGTAGACTCTCTGTACCTCGTGGCAGGCGGAATAGGAAAGGCACCGATCTCTCCTCTACAAAGTACTACGCATTCCAAAACCATGAGTGCTTTTTGCGCCACCTTGTATATGAACAGTGGATAATATCACTCAACGCTGAGCAGGACTGAAACCAGGGTCGTTCATTTACACAATTTTTCCGATTATAGGTTTAGAAATTTCATTTGAAACTGTCAAAATCTTATTCCATATTCTATTAAATGTTGTGAATGTTGAAATGGTGCTAAAAGATAAACGAGTTCTCATAATTTTATTTTCAAGGTCCTTCTTGTCAATAAAGTCAGAGTACTTCTTTATTTCTCATAAATCGCTTTTAATGCCGTAATCCTTCTTATGACAAGATCAGACTTAAAACATTACTTCTTAAGGATACTTTTGTACCAAGCTTCTCTTACACCCTCATCGGCACGGTACTGCCGTATTGCTCCTACTAAATTACTTGTTAATACTTTCTTGCTAGTTATGTTTTTAAATGTTTTTATATTTGTAAATCGTCGTATTATATAAACCCCAACAACAATTTCTTCTTCTAAACCTCGCTCAGTATGTTTCCGTATGGTAGCAATATTTATGAAACTATAAAGCTGTCGCTTCAACTGTTACTGCAACTGTCACCGATTTTGCACTATTTGAATAAACTTATAGAACCCCATCCCAATGGGGGACCTGATCCTGAACGACCTCCTTGGTTGTAGAATTAAGTACAAAACTTGTAGTTAATTTAAATCCTGGTTACTAGCTGCCGCTGATTATTTGTTGTATTTTTAATAACCCGTGGTTGGTTTAAAATTATTCCAGCAACATTTCAAATTAAGAATCTGTTTAGAATACGCCAATTAATGTGCATTTTATATTACAAAGTATTCTACATCTTTCTATATTCTAAAATAATTAAATTCATTTTTAACAAGATTATTCATTTGAAGATAATGACCCCGAGGTGATACGTGTCCTCTAGGCCACTGCACGGTAAATACTTTTGTTAAGATTCCTCTAGAACATTTTCTGGCGTCACCACCGGTGGCGAGTAGCATTATAAAAATAAAATTTCTTGAATTGCCATTTTCTAGCTTCTAGCTGCAGTAGTATAGCGTGGCCTGTAGACCAGGTTACCTCTGCTTGTATATTTTGAGGAGTTATATGTATATTTACATGTTAAATGCAAATCCAAAGTTATTTACCGTGCGAATGTGATTATACTCGTAGTAATCATAAATTAATAAATGGGAAATTGTGAGTGTGTCGTGAGTACGTGTAAGGTGCCCCGGTTATTACCGATTCTCGATAAAAAGTAGAAAATCGTTTCTATTGCAATAATCGCCTCACCTACGGACTTTTGTTTGCAACGAAATCCCACTTGATGGATCCGTGTTCAGATTTCCATGCTCGGCGTGATTAATTGTCCAAAAGAAGGTGAACGAAATTCTACAACACTTTATTATAAGTTTTTGCCAATTCTTTTAATACCAGCATTGTGTTTGCGATGTGAACGCATTAACAAATTTTTGAATGACCGAGTATTCATCGGATTTTACTTATCAAGCAATTCAATTTCACCGACGTTTGGTGGCCTGAAGTAAAATTTATGTTAAATTTATTGCAGCCGATTTGCACTTGCTATTACGACTTTTTAAAATTAAATTAATTATTTGGGTAAACTGTTGTGTGCGGCACTCATACAACTTAATCTGTGTTTTGATAATTATTGAACAACGTATTATTAATCTAACCTTTGTGTGTAAGTGATTAAATGTATATTTTATAATTAAAATACGTCCAAACATTTTATTTCATTTAACCCTATTATTTATTAGTAGATTAAGATCATCTCAATTTATTTTAGCTTTATACAGGTAGTGCCTAAACTGAGTAATACGATTTAGACAAGATTAAATACTACGTATTTAATAGCTGACTTTAGTTTGTATCGCTGTAATTATTGGTTTGATTTTCGTTAAGTAATCCTGTTCACCTTTGAAGATTAAATATATACAAAGTATTTCGTCTTATGTATAGCTCTTATTATCTTACTTCGTTTATGTTGACAATTGAACAGGCAGCGCCATCCTATTTTAACCAATTCCGATTAAATTATATACAGTGTAGTCCGAATATTGTGAAATTAATTTCGTTGAATTAACCCCTAATTTGATGGCTTATTCAACCGATATTCAGGACTATTTACACTATTTCTCGAATATTTTCCAATTATAATACATCCATTCTTTTCTTTAAAGCCCGGCCCTGGGGCGTCCACCACCACTCGTGTACCTGTCGCAGGGACAAAGACGAATCACCGTGCTGCGCTATCATCCTGCGATGAATCTCAATTGGTTTGACACCTTCACTACTTAAATGCTTAATGCTCTAACGCGGTGCATGTTGATAGTAGGATAGACAATTGTTACTGAAACTGCTACTTTCTTGTGTGTTGCAGCATCACTCTGCCGTGTGTTGGTCATGTAGTAAAACTTAAGGAACACTATTTACCAAATCAATCATATAACTATACAAAATTTGATTGCACTTTTAAGGCATTCATTTAATACACTCGTGTATATATATATGTGTGTGTGTGTGTGTGTGTGTGTGTGTGTGTGTGTGTGTGTGTGTGTGTGTGTGTGTGTGTGTGTGTGTGTGTGTGTGTGTGTGT
>JAHWXV010125263.1:0-22015 GCA_024586415.1 Phrixothrix hirtus | reverse complement strand
ATATATATATATATATATATATATATATATATATATATATATATTCGAATTAATTTCAAAATTCGTGCCATTGCTATTAGGAGGAATCTACTTATTTATTCCATATATATATATATATATATATGAATATATATATAAGCGTCATTAATTTTATAACTGCTATTCTACTACGTTTATATTATTCATCACTTAAAGTAGGCTCTGATGAAGGTAACAATCAACTCCCGTAACGTAAGCAAGTGATAATAAATTCCTGTTCGGCCATCTTTCTTTATTATACCCAAATTCTGAATATAATTATTCAGTACTATTAATTGTAATATATATATTTGTGTGTGTGTGTGTATGTGGGTGCGTGCGTGCGTGCGTGCGTGCGTGCGTGCATGCGTGCGTGCGTGCGTGCGTGCGTGCGTTCGTGCGTACGTGCGTGCGTGCGTGCGTGCGTGCGTGCGTGCGTGCGTGCGTGCGTGCGTAGGTGCGTGCGTGCGTGTGTGTGTGTGTGTGTGTGTGTATAACATTTATTCTCTTAAAAATAGCAGTAAATTTTAACGTTTCGCCTCGAACGAATTAAGGCTCCCTCATTAATTAGTATATTGTAAATATTAATGTAGTGTGAAGGGATTTAAACTATAAATTACCTGAATAGCAACTTTATAATTGACAAATTTATTTTAAATAAAGAAATATCAAGATGTGATGCACGCCTGACCACAAAAAGTTCGTCAGCTTGTATTCTTAAATTTTCGTAATTATAGTTTATTTCAATTACTATCTTATTAAAAGGAAAGCTAATATTTTTAAACCTTGTTATCTATTGGTTATTTGAATCTAATTACTGAATAGGTATACAGACATTTTTCTACGTAAAAGTCACGAAGCAGCCATTTTTAAGCAAATGTCAATACATGTCGTAAATTTTTTAAAAATTTTAAAATATAATATTCAAATTGTCAGTGGTGCTCTCTGTTATAATCTTTTTGAAGCTTGTACAAAGAATTATACTACAAATTACAGACAAAAGAGGTCTCTTTAAAAATAAATTATTTGAAATTAACCAATGAAAAACCTTTACAATGACTGAGTGAATGATCCATAAAAGTAACAACATTAAACAATACTATTAATTTATGAAATAACAAGATTAGAAAAGAAAGAGTGAACTAATTAAAATTTGAGAAAATACTTACAATATCACAGAAATGTAGAAAAACATTATAAAACAGACTTATTTTTATATTGAAACAAATTGTTAAATAACAGGTATGTCATTTATTAATTTATCTAACCCTAAGTTAGGCAAAAAAGGAAATGAATTAATGGACAATACTGAATATTGTAAGATTAGATGAATTGATGTATAATTTTTTGATACACATACCAATCACACCAATCACGCATCAATGCATCTAATTGACGAACTTTTTAAAGGTTAGGCGTGCATCACATTTTGGTATTTCTTCATTTAAATTAAAATTGACAATCATAAAGTTGCTGTTCAGGTAATTTACGGTTTAAATCCAATCACACTATATTTATTTTTACAACATTCTGCGATGGAGCAATAAGGTCAAGTTATTCAATAAACAGGGTTTCCACAAAAGAATTTCGGTGTTTTGAGGTTAAATATTTTTATTAAATCAAAATTTTAGTTTAATGTGTTATACATAAATTTGAAGATAATATTCTCAAGATTTTATTACAATTTACTAAATCTCAATGTGGGCTCCATTAGTGGCACGACACACATCCCAACAAAAGTCTACATCTTGTCAGGTCCTGTTCAGCATGCCTGGAGTGACGGTTGCCACGCAAGCGAGTATCTGTTGGCTGCGATGGGTTAGATCTCGAATTTTCTCTGAATATACGAGGTTCTTCACATATCCCCAGAAAAAAGTTCAAGGGAGTCAAATCTGAGCTCCTTGGAGGCGAAGGAGTAGGCTCTTCCCTTCCAAACCACCTGTTGCCGAATCGAGGATTGAGTGCTTCTAGCACACGCAAATTAAAGTGAACAAAACCCTTTTCCATCTCAATATCATCCAACTGTGGAAAAACATACTCTTCTAACGTGTCACAATAGACATCACCACTTATTGTCGTTTCAACAAAAATGAAGGGACCTATAACTCTGTCATGCATAAGGCCGCACCAAACATGTACTTTGGGTGGGTCACGTTGATACTCAGTGAACTCGTGAAGCGGCTGTGAACCCCAAATTCTGCAATTGTGTCGATTCACAATACCGTGTACATGAAAAGTTGCCTCATCGGTAAAAATTAAATTTTTTAAAGAATTGCTATTTTCGTCAATTTTGTTTAGCATATTAATAGAAAACTCAAATCTCTTGCCCTTATTTGTTGGTTTAATTTCATGCAAAATTTGTAACTTATAAGCATTTAAAGAAAATCTTTTTTGAACTAGCCTGTAACGTGTACCTGAAATTTAACCCAAAAACACCTTTACTATTTGACTGTGATTTATCTAAAAAGGCGCTTTGGCCCATTTTAATTTAATTACACGTTAAAATAGTTCAATTTTTCGAATGATTTATTTAGCATTTTTATGATAAGGTATATATATTTATATTACATTTTATTAGGTTAGTTTAATGATGTAAAACGCCATGAATTAAGTTTCCGTCATCATTTGTAATTAATATAAAATTAACTTGTTAAGCAGGTATGGATAAATAGACAACCGATAACCCCAGGTTCAATTGTTTGTAAACCAAACATTTAAATTCAAGTACACACCCTGAACTAATTTATTTTCTATTCGCCTGCCGGAAATAGATAAAGGCTATCACATTATTCCATCTTCGAGTTATCTATTTAATGTCAATTTCAACGTTATAATTAGTAGTTTTTCGCTTTACGTTAATTAAATACCCATTTTTGATTTTAGTCTCATAACCGCTATCTGCTTAACTATTTTTTCATATAATTTAAGACATATTTTAATGCCAGATAAACACCTAATCAATTATTTTTGTTTTGTAAGCCAATTAATAATTTATAGATTTTTCTGATGAGTATTAATGTACCTTTGCATAATGAATTTTCCATTTTGACTATTTTACCGCATTATTTATATTTATTTTATAAATTAGAGAAAAGTGTACATAAGGTTGATTTAGGCGTGCTTTGAAAATAGTATAAATTCGAAGTGCAAATCCAAATTTTAACAATGATTTCTAAACCTTCAAAGGCGAAAGGTCTAGATCATGGTTTCTGAGAATTGCTCTTAAATTAATACCCGTTGTAATATATCCAAAGCGTAATATTTAGTTTATGAATTGAATTTATTATTAGCGAAATCTTTTAGTATATGATTTTCATAAGGCGTTAATGGAGAGCGTATATTAAAATCAAGAATCCTAGTCAATAGCATTCATTTGTTAAAAGCATAAAACAGATCAATTAATCGATCCTCTATTAGTAGTTTTTGTCGAAAAGCAGATCCTTAATACACGTGTAATATACCGTTTACGTTTAGTTGTAAAGTATACATTATTATTTAGTTATTAACGTTTACCTAACCTAAAACACCTTCCTAAACGCGATGTTGGAAACGACGTCGGAGCGGGATTAAATCCCTGCGATTAGAGGATAGTGCTAGTTGTCCTGCTGTCGTTAACCTACGCGATATGATCTGCATAGAAGTTGTCGGATCCGCCAAAACACAACCCACAACCATCCTCAAAAACGTTAATCACTGCGCAATTAGCAGTACCGTCATTAACACTGTTAAATGTAAAGGTTAAATTATAACAAATCGTAGCCGTACGTGAATGTACGGACGCGGCCATTTTAACAAGATCAATAATCTAAAGTTAGTGATCATAGATCGCGGTCGCATTAATACGACCTCTGTTGAGATTCACAATTAATAAATACAGTACACTTTTGTTTAGGTAAGGGTTGTGAACTTAACTAAAATAAATTTGAAGCTAGACGTTGTACGAAATAACTTCAATTCTCAAGAATCTTTATTTGTAATATTAATCTTTGTAAATATGATCGAAATAATATCTGTATATACTATATAGCATGCATTTTGAAATATAATGGTAATTGGTTAGTAAATAAATAACTTTTAAAACTCCTATGTGTTAGTCATTATAAAATCAACAAATATAGTTTCTGCAAGTAAATAAATGAATTTGCATAAATACAAGAGTTAAAATACTGTGTTAATTACATTATAAAGTATTTAATTAAAATAATCTGGCCAAAATAAACATTTACAAAACCAGTACAACACATTCATAATTAAGAAGTTGCATTTGAAAGAGTTCATAGTTCATAATCCAAATCGACCCTATACAATAACTTCCCATGTTCATATACATATCCCTATCCTGTTTTATTTAATTAACCATATAGTTTTAGGTAAGTCTAATATTCATCGAATAAAGGACTTGTGAACTGTCACATTATATTTTGACGTAAACCCAACTTACTGACGCCAACCCGGACCCCACTCTTTGTCTAATAACTACTCGAGGCATTTGTACGTAGACTTTGCATGGTCAAGGGTAGGGTTGAACATAACGAACTGTCTGCGGTTACAACATGAACAGTTGATCTCGGTATTCCCAACTCGAGGTTGCGTCGTATAAAGAATTTTTTAGGGCTTTGTAGACATGAACTTCGGATTCTGCCAACATGCTCTCATGTCACGCCGCCCACCAGGCGATTTTTGTTTGCACATGCTTCGAGTTTTTTTAAACGCACTTAGCCATTTCCGAATGATTTTATCCGTAGGCGCATCACCACCATAAATGCGTCCAAAGTTCCTCTGTACCGTGACAACCCCACGAGTTTCTACGAGCCAAATAACACATTGAACACTGTATTATCGGCAAGCGAATTAGAGCAATTTTAAGAGATCAAGTTTTTTGTGTGGATATTTATAATTTAGTATGAATTTTTAAACGCAAATATACATACATACATACATAAATAACTTTCAACACTAATTTAGGTCAATGCAAATCAATAAATGTCAGTGAGATCCCACTGTTATACCATTATCACATGTCTTAATTAGGAAGAAAATCATGTATTCGGTACTCAAATAATTACTATAAGCTGTTTTGCTCTGCATCCTACGTCTTAAGTTAAACTTAACTAAGATTACCTAGGATTATATGTCTATAATATCGTCTATTTTTGCTTACTAATCTACCCGTGTCAAATCTAATAATTTGTTAGACAAAGAAGATTTTAAATAATATAAAATATTACCCAAGAGAAGTGCAAACATAGGCATCGATAAAAATGAAATCCAATAATGTAATTCTAAAGCGTACTGTATACCTTGCATCTAAAGAATCGTCAAATCTATATTCGCAAAACGCAACGTAAATCGTAATAGTCGTGAGCACGTCTGTAATTTTTTTTTAATATTAATGTAGTAACTTCTACTTGGATTAATTTTGGATTAACACTTTTACCAATAAATCGCAGTTATTACTACGCTAAAAATAACACAACTGCTTCACGTTTCTTTAGGCTACCATATATTTCTTTATTGTTAAAACTGCAATACATCTTTTCTACCCTATTCACTCTAACATTATATGTTTCCTTTCATTACAGGAGTCTTGGATCACGTACGCCGCTTAGATCGTGTGCAATAACAAAAATATTTCTTAGAACTATTTTGCACCGAAATATTTTTTAAATCGACGCATCTTCAGCTTCTGAAACCGAATCATTGAAAGTATAACGTCGAATATTAATTTATGTTCTAACACAATATACAGAAATAGTTAACTAAATTATAAGCACAATCTGTTGTAAATTTAACAGAATATATGTATATTTAATAAAATAGAACGTTGATAGAATTCGGAAAATTGATTAGCACCATATAGAACTCCTAGAAAAATAATCATTTCAATAAAACCTTGAGGAATTTTTACAAGCCCTGTTGGTTACAAATTTGGCAATGTTTAGCGGTTTATTAAAATTATTTTACTACGTATTTGACTTTAAGTACTATTTAAGGCTTTAGTAAAGATAACCAAGCTATTTAAATAAGGCATTTTTCTCAGGATAATATGTTTACTGTACAGAGTAGCTTTACTTTGAGTAAAATTTGATACTTCTGTCTTTAAATATTTATTTTAAAGTTTTTGGGTGACACCAAAATTTATTTACGACCAATATTTGTACTATTAAGTAACAATTATGTGAATTCTATACATTTATTTAATAAAAAAAACAAATAAAGTAAATAATTTTGTACAGAAACCAGTTATACAAATACTACGATCATTTTTCGAGCAGCTCCCTTAGCAATATTTTTAAAAAGATGTATACAGGTAGGCCAGTGACTTTAGTTTACTAGAAGAGCTAATGGCCTGGTCTTAAAATCAAAGTTATGTTAAATAAAACAAATTTAAACTTTAAATTGTAATATTTGAAGATTATTCGTAACGTTTTATTATAAAATAGTTATTTGACGAATTTTTAAAACTAAAGTTTTAAATTCTTGATTTGATATTATCTTCGCTTGTGTCTAATATATCTTCTTTCTGGTTAATTTCCTCTTTTACAGTTAGCATTTATGGATTTCGTTTCTTAGCCACAAATTATTTTCGATACACACTGAAATCGATAGGATCTTTAATTATGAGAGTCTGTAAACAGTTGGGTTCTTACGTTGTAGAATTTTATCTTAGTTTCTTTATAAATGCACGTTCGAAGAACTTGGTTAAATTTCCCGTTTTAAGTACGGCAATTTATTATGTTCATTTGGAGTTAAACTTTCGTTGACTTCGGACTGCCGCGGTTGCAAATCAGAGGTAATTTATTTCACTTACTTGTGTATGTCGGCATTTACATGTTAATATCAAAGGGTATTTCTGATAGCTGTCACGATTGATTAATTCATCACCGTGTTTGAAGATATAAGATGATGCTGGGGTATTTATCAACTATTAGGTTTCCCTTTCTGCAGTTTAGTTGCCCAATCAGCGGTCTCAAATTTGAAACTGTTAGG
The DNA here is from genome assembly GCA_024586415.1 of Phrixothrix hirtus. Taxonomy (NCBI): domain Eukaryota; kingdom Metazoa; phylum Arthropoda; class Insecta; order Coleoptera; family Phengodidae; genus Phrixothrix; species Phrixothrix hirtus. The sequence goes on along the minus strand of JAHWXV010125263.1, from coordinate 15,007 downwards.
CGTGTTACTGATGGAAATCCGATAGAGAACCGTTACAAGCATGACGGTCCTTAGTAACTTCAACCACGGCTCGTTTTTATTGCTTCGATACTTAGGCAATTGATACCATCATTTCAAAGCCGGCTTTTGATTTTTTTATACTTTATTGCAACCGACGACATATTGTAAAATATTTATTTGTACAAATCATTTTACATCCCTTCAAGTTTCAGTTTATTTTTACACCATGGATCTTTATATATAGAAACCCGCGATTTTATAACGATAAAGTTTTTAAACTTTGTTAAACTTTTATTTCAGTTTGGGAAACTTCGTTTTAAACTTGGAAATACTGTTAGACTATTTTTATTTACAATAATTTTAGAAATTTGGAATAGGTGCTAACTTATTTCAATTTTCTAATGTGAGAATAGAGTATAGCTTTTTAATTGTCAATTACGGGTGTCTAACAGCCGCATTTTTGTTACTTTTTGTCTGAAGAAATGTGATTAAGTAAAGATTACGTCCTTTATGCTAAATTAGGTTCGCCTACCTGCCGCGAAGCATTAATTGATATCTCAGCTTTCAATACAGTAAGAAGAATTATACAGGATACGCCAAAAGTCCCAAAACGGTAAATCATCTCGGTTATTTGAAAAACGTTTTCTTTAAAAATTGGCACGTATATATTAGCAGAAGTACAGAGAGTTTTGTGATGGCAATCAAATTTTTGTTACTTTAACCGAAAATGAAATGAAATTCCTTTTTTAAATCGAACGCCCAGTGTATTTTTTAATTTTTGGATGTGAAATAAAAAGCTGCGTGCAGAAATGTCAATATCTCAGGTGTTTTGACCGAATTGAAATGGCATAAATAAATTAAAATGGGAAATTATTGATAATAAATTGACAAATCCTAGTGGTTCAGTGGTTCATTTTTAAACATATCGAAAGCAACAGCCACACTGGCGCAGAAAAACATACAAATTTATCTTTTTAATAGTTTTGGTGAAGTACTCGTGTTGTTATCGGTTATTTCTATTAAATTTAAATAGTGACAGCTAAATCAAGGGCAGTAGAAAGAATTGAAATTTTAGTGATGCGTGGGTGTGGTGATAGACAACGATCATATGAAGAGGGCCGTACTTTATTCAACACTGTTCATCCAGCTCGAGATATTAGTAAATCTATGATAATTAGAATTGTTAAAATACGAAATAAATCGCCAAGTGAAAGATTTGCTGAGAACAAGCCGTCCAAAATCATAAACGGATGTCGATATTAAGTTAAGTGTGTTATTGTCAATTGAAGATAATCCTCAAATGTTTTCGAACCAACTTGCACTAAATTATAATATTTTGCATAACTTTGTGCTCAATATTTTACAATTACAAAAACTGAAGCCATATAAAGTTCCTTATGTGCATGAGTCGACTGAAGATGATCCAGATCGCAGAGTGGATTTTTGTGAAACGTTGTTGAAAATGACGCCGGAAACAATAATTTGTTATACGCCATTGTTTTCTTCAGATGAAGCCACTTTTAGCCTGAATGTCACTATCAATAGGGATAATTGCCACATTTCGTCCAGAAACAACCCGCGCTGGGTAAAAGAGGCCCATACCCAAAATCCTCAGAAGGAAGGTGTTGGGTGAGTATTGTTGGAGACCAAATAAGAAGACCATTTTTATTTACGGTAATCTAAATACCGAGAAGAATTTATATTTATTACAACATGACATTTTGTCGGCCATTGCAGCGTTGTTTCCTAATGAACACAATCGTTTGATTTCTGCTGACAATACCTTCTTTCAACCAGATCAAACACGGCCACATTTGTGCGAGTCATCAGGGATTATCTGAATGTCAGATTACTCGCTAGGGGTTCGGGAAGCGTTGGAGTATTGAATGATTTGCTCTCCCTCCTGATTTAACGCCATTAGATGTTTTTTTGTGGGGGCATATAAAATGACAGGTGTACAAAAACTAAACTTGAACTTTTACTGAATTACGGCTTTGTATAATGGAAGAGAAGCATGTAATCCCTCGACAGGTGGTTACAGGCTTCCATGATCGATTAGGTCATTGTCAAATTGTAACCAGCGAACTTTTTGAGCAATTGCCTATGGGGCACATAAATTTACATTGTTAGAGTTGCTCATGGCTTTGCCTTACTGAAGTGGTATTTTATTCTATTCCGTATTTGCTATTAAAATAAAAACTCTTTAGCATTTTGTATCGTCCTTATATATTACATATTGAAAACTAAGGAAACCTACAGTCAGTCCCTTTTAAGGAACATGAATAAGTGACATTTCCGGCTAAATGGGAAATACCACAACAGTTGACATTGACATTTCTGAACGCAGTTTTTTATTTCAAATCCAAAAATTGAAAAATATACTGCGTGTTCGAAAAAAAAAGAATTTAATTTCTTTTTCGGTTAAATCGGAAATTAATTGCCATCACAAAACTTTTTACTTTTCATATATGCCTGCCAATTTTTACAAATAACAAATAACCAAGATAATTTACCGTTCCGGGACTTTTGGCGTGCACTATATAATAGATTTAGTTCAGTAGTATAAGTACATTGCAATATCTTGTTATATGATTAGGTAGTGTGTAAATCAAATTCAGTACAAATGCAGTTGCACATTGCTTAACACGTAAAGAAATGTTATATTTGCACCTAATATCTTCTAGATGCAGTAAAAAAATTTCTACTTTCTCGTTTTTTTGGTGTACTACGGAAGTACCTAGTTAAATTGATGTAGTTGCAAAGTGTTACAACCATTGAATTTCTTGCTTTCATAGTAATTGTTCTATTCCATTCTATTAATTTTTAAACTTTATTTAGAGAAATGACTTAGAAACTATTTAACGCTTATTGCGATTCTTTATTAGTGATTATTATCAATGGGGGAATTATTACGAGTGGCCATTTCATGTCCGCATTCACGAATGTTTCCTAATTTCAGTAATCTACAGGTAGCGGTTTGATTCTTATAAATGTGCACACAAGGCAAATATTTTTCAATTTAGAAAACACCACCAATAGAAAAATTTTAGGTAGAACAATATGTACGGGTGTAAAGCAGTAGATTATGCTTTAACTTTTGGTTACCTACGTATGTTGCAATGCATTATTATGTTAAATTAGCTCAGAAGTCTCAACAAAAATATAATTATTTGTCTAACTAATGCAATTGTCTTAGGCTCGGTATTTCAATTGTAGCCTAAGCTACAAACTATCCAAACGCCCCTTGATTGCCGTGGAAGCGATTGGTGTTGCAATGGTTTCTATTGAAATAAACTAAAGCACAAGCTACCTGGCCCCTATTTTATAAAGTATAAATATTCTAAAAACAACAAGAAAGCCGGTAAAATCAAATCTAGATAATGAATTCCTGAATTATTTAGTAAAATATATTTAACTAATATAAATAATAAAGTATCAGGATTGAAATACTACTATTGATAATTTTTTAAATTTCACCTACTTAGAATTAATTCCAATAAATTAAGTAACTCAAATATACTACATCTTTTGGACTTATCCTCACATTGTTTGCTTTAATCCAATCATGTTTCAATACCGTCAATTTAGATTGATTGAGTTGCCTAATAAATTGAATATATTCAATTGAATAGATTGAAATGTATTTCAAAATATCAAATAGGCTAGATTATTCAAACCTCAGCAATTATATCCGAATATTTTCCAAACAATTGCGTATCATTGATAAATTCAAAAGCAATTATAAATAATTAATCATAAGGGCAGATTGTCACTAAATTGTAAAGCTAAATTGGACATGCCAGAAATTTAACCCAAGTACCGGCCTTACCAAAACGTTACTATTTTCTGATTAGTTGAAGCTTATTCATTTCAGAATATCAATTTCATCTAAATAACAAAGCTTTTTATAATGAACCTAAATTATTCTTTAATAACACGTTGTGAGTATCTACATGACTTGGTCATCCCTTTATTTTATTACGGCACTTATGTTATGCATCCTATATTAATATACGTTACATAAAATATATCAATAATTTACAAAGTGGTTGCTTTCTCGATTAGAATTTTATGCTTGCTCTGAGGAAAATATAATAAAATGAATACTAATGGGTTTTAATTAGTTTCACATTTATAGGATATTTAAAGAATGTGTGGTACATAAAAGTATATTTTTGTTAAAATGACACCCATCATATTATTTTATCGAAAATTCTGCTTTTATATATTCTCTACACAACCCGATTTTTAAATCCAATAGCGCGTTACCAAGTTATGAACTTTTAAATTATTTTTGGGTTATTATCAAAACTTTATTTAAATTCTAATATGTATTTTACCTTTCCTTAGCTTTTGTAAAAATTTCTGCAACGCTTTAACTAGGTGGGTGTTATTTGCTACTGCTAGTATATTTGTACCTTTCTCTTTAGAGTGTTCAGAATTTTGTTTTACAAATCAAAATTTTCAATTTCAGTTTTCGTAATTTTTTCAAGTGGAACACGCTATATTTCAAAAAGTAACCAATGTAGTATTTGTTTATCTTTAATTTGATATTATATGAATATAGATGCACCTTAATTTTCAGTAGCTTTAAAACAGAGTAAGAATACTTATTAGCTGAACAATGAGAGGCAGTCTAAATTTGATCGAAAGTTAGGTACTATAATCAACTTAATAAGATAACAACAAGTGATAAAAACAATAAAAGTAATAAAATGTGGAAATATCTTCGACTAATCAATTATTTTGTTATAAGGTCTAATTCTTATTCATTTTCATACCTGTTAGATATACTGTTAAAGTGAGTACAATTTTATAAATAAAAGTTAAAGTGTTAAAGTGAGTACAATTTTATAAATAAGAGTGATTTTAACACAATTTTCATTAAGAAATATCGCATAATAATTAGATAGTATATTATGATTCAAATGTACAAGCCAGCCTTTAAAGCGCGGCAACAAGTTTAACGTCACGATGCGTTGTGGGAGAAGTGCCTTAAAATCACTTATATACGTATATCGCTATTTATGTACTTATTTATTTGTTATACCTTCATAATTATTTGCGAAATGAGAGAAATAACATTAAGCATTAGAATGGAATCGAAATGGCAGATGGAAATTGTTGTTTTCAAGGTCTAACAATTTTTTTTTGTTAAACGGCTTCTTATGTTTGCGTCACTCCGTATAGTACATCAAAGTTAATTAATATACGTTTAGGTAAATTATAATTATCAACCTTTTTCAATGCACCTCGTATGCTTTGTAACCTGTAACCTTGAACATCGTTATTTACTAATCTTAACCTAGAATAAATCATTTCTTGGCATTTAGTTTAATAAGAAACCTTATTTTTAATTCTGTCATTTCCAAAAGTATTTTAAATAATTTTAATATAACAAATAAAATATTGTTGTTGCCTCATAATAATAAAATGCTATGTTCATTATTTATTTCAGATTTCTGGAAATAATTTCAAATAAGGGATAGGAATTTAGAATTTTTATCTAATTTATTGTCATATAAAATTTACGTAGACGACGTAATTCAGGAATTTTCTGTACCATGCATGAAATCTGTGTGTTACTATGTTAAATTTGTTGGCGCGGGATTTCTGTACCGCGATCACGCAGTCACCCATCATTGGCCTGTTTTGTAATGCAATTTTGTGATTGGATAGTTTTTCGTAAGTGAACAGTTTTCCGTTTCGGTTGGTTAGCGTACTTGTCTGAGAATACAACAAGGGGATCCGTTTAGAAACCATCGAGTAGTAAACATGCTGGTTTATGTAAATGCTAAAAGTAACAAAACTTCCGTTCGTTGTATAAGAAGATACTTCATATTTGTGTGTAGTATTCTATTTTGTAGAATTGATATTCCTACGGAATTGGAAGATCAAGGTTTCCCGTTTATACACTCTCAGTATTTAAATCAGTAAAAGCACGTTTTCCCCCATTGTTTAATGCTGGAGTTCCAATTAAAAATGAAAGTGTAAGATGAAGTAAATTACCGAAGACGGAAGGTTTCCTTCGTTGTGTAGTAAAACCTTGTCATACTAATTAAGGTCTACGTAAGTTTACTTTGTTAATTAATTAAAGTGATCGGTGAAAATGGCCAAAGTTCAAGAGACCGTATCTGGTTGAGTGTATTAACTGAATTTTTGATTGTAATGAAATTTGACTGTTCTTACTTATTTAAGTAATATTAATTTATAATCTTTTAAATTGTAACTAGTATACTTTGCAAACGCGGGCCCCTCCGTAATTCTTATTTTGATTAAGTAATTATTTCAAAAATTAAAATATTAAATAGTTAAACCGAATGTAACGTAACTTTTATTAATTTTTCTTGTGACACATTAATATTTTCTATTTATTACAGTTATTGTTAAACACATCGTATTTTATTTGATTTCCATCTATTAAAGTACTTTTATTAGCATAAGATTTATATTTTTATTTCAGGAATTTTTAAGGTAACCAAATAATGTGAGCGGCCTCTTGAAGCATTGTTTAGGTAACCATGACGTCTGACCTAGCATCACTCAATGACAACCCAGTTTATAAAGTAATTTTTCCGATTTGTTGGTAGCAATTTCAAATTAACATCCTTCTTCACTGTCTTGCCATTTATAGCTTTTCTGCTAAGATAGCTACAGTCTCAACTATAGCTAGTGGCGCCCTTTTAATACTTTCAACGATTTCATGGAGTATAACTCTTTCCGAGCATCTGCCACGCAAAACATCTTAATTTAATTGAGAATCCATTTCTTCCGCTAAGTTGGTCGACACCAAATCCGCTTGGGAAGTTCGTATAAATCCTTTCAGGACTTAAATCCTGTTTGACCTGTGGCAGTTTATCTATTTGCGTATCGAAATAAACACATTTCGGAACCCATTTGAGTTTTTTATGAGCTTCTTTTTAACACGGAATATATTATTTTAAAAGGTTGGTAACATTAGTAATTAACCTTATTAGACATCAACATCAAATAGAAAATTGGCAAAAATTTCATATTCAAATGCCAAAACATCAATCTCACCAACTATTACTAAAATTCCTAAATCAATTACAGTATAACTTTGATATAGTGAACCCGTAATAGAACGAACGATGGTCTATAACGAACAAAATCTCATGAACAGATTTACATCTAATAATGTACATTTTATGCTTTATTTTAACGAACGATCGAAAGTAATGAACACTTTCATTACTGTAAATTATATTTTACCACCTTTTATAACGAATTTAATTTGAAAAATTAATTAATTTTGAGAACTAATCAACAAAGAAGATAAATAAACTTATGTACTTATATTAAACAAATGTATGTAAACGTTGATAAGGGAATTTTAAAATATGCGTCAAGAATTCTATCAGACATGTAAATCTTATCGCTTATTTTTAATTTTTAAACGCAAACCAATTTGTGCGTAATTCTACACTTAAATAAAGTTATTTTTAAATGAGATATGTACGTTGTACCCCTCCTAAATTTGCCGAAAGTATTCGAAGATCACCTAAATTGTCAAAAGTTCAGTAAAACTTCCATAAAGATTGTCGCTTACTTAATCGCGCGGCGACATCGCAAAGCGTGGAAAAATACGTTGCATGGGATTTATTTGATGTATTAGAATGTACATCAATTTATCTCTACAGTGGTGTACGCAGAAGGGAAGCAAAAGGAATTGTAAAAGTAAAATCCCCTGCGAAGAATTTTACTTCGGCGCGCTTTACGGAAATTTTGCTAAACTTTTGGTAATTTAATTGGCATTCCTTCACTTTATGCAGCTAATGCATTTTTCACTTAAAGTTAACTTTATGGTTCACTTCTTTAAGTTTAAATAAATGACAATTACTTTTCATCTGTTTGTATATGATTCTATATAAATCTGTACTCGGTTTTAATTTACAGTTCACATAAGTGCGTTAATGTATATTTTCAATGGATTTGTTACAGTGAACGATCGCTTATAACAAACAAAAAGTTGCAATTTCTAAAGTCATTATAACGGAGTTATACTGTATATGTCAAAAAAGTGCGTTTTTTCCTAAATTTTTATCAAATAGATAAAATAGTATAAAATTTTCGTTTTATAAGACATTTTATCACACCCGTTCATTAAAAAACGAGCCTCGTAGAGGCTAAAACACGTGCGATAGAAACATGTCTTATGAAACTTGTTTTGTAATATACTATTTATTATACCTTTATCACAGTCGTTGTTTATACATTCCGTGCTTCAAAAGGTTCAATAACTATAAAGTATTTATTTACAACTTGTAAACGACAGTTGTATTTGTGAAAGGATTACGTTGCCTGTTCCAAATAAAAGGTGGTTTTGATTTGATTTTAATGCTTAATTTTATTTCTCTCATTTTGCTTATAATTATGAACTTATAATAAAAAAAATACTGTGTGATATACGTATATAAGTGCACTTAAAGCACTCTGCCACGAGTCGTTCCCTTGAAGCGATTACATGTGCTTTAAAAGTTGACTTATACAATTTAAAGCAGGACGTATTTTATGAGTCTTACTATGCATGACGTTAAGGTGTATAAACAACAATTGTGATGCAGGTATAGCCAAAAATGAAATATTACCAGATAGATTACAGAAATGGAGCATTTAATAAAAACTGTTGGCATCGGGGATGTGTCCTCAAAATTTCCTTACAGGCGTCATCCTGACGCCAGAAGATTGTAAATCCTTAAGGAACGATTTGATCGCATCGGAAATATTGCATACGAAATAAAGTCGAAACTAGTTAGTTTTAAGTAATAAAAATGAGTGGGCATTATTCCTAGCGTTTGTGAAAAATCCAGAAGAGCGCACGCAAAACGTAAACGTTCATTGTCAAATTCCACTAGACAAAATAATGTTTATCCCTATCGTTTTCAACTACGTCATGAACCAATTGAAGTGATTTTGAAAGAAAAACAACACATTGTCATTGGGCACAGAATCAAATAGCAGAAAACGAAGCTCTTTTTAAATATGTTCTTTTTACTGATGATTTACGTTCCACAATTACCATGAATATGATACCCAAACCTCCATATAACGCATATCAATAATTACCAGCACAGTTGGAGTATCATTATATGGGATGGGACAGTGCACGGTGTTATAATTAGTCTGCATATTTTTAAGGCCATGTGACGAGTCAAATTTTTTTAAATTTCCTAAGAGAAGAATATCCACGGTTAATAGAAAATCTTCCGGATTATGGAAAAAATCAAATTTGGCTACACTGGGATGGTTTTAATATGAATAAATTAATGACAGTTTTCTTACGAGGTACAGTGTGGTAATTTATTTATAGTACTAAACATAAAATAATATGTAATAATAAATTAACACTTAAGTCTTAGCTTTACGAATAACATGTTCTAAGAGCCCTCCATTACGTTGGATCGCCAGTTCGTATAGTTCTTGGATATTTATGCACATGTTTGAAAATACAATCTTTTTAGTTAAACCAAAGTTTTTCGATCAAGGCCATTCGTTTTGAGGGAATAACTGATCTCCCACTAAAACATTTTAACTGATCTAAGGTGGTTTACCTCAAGAAAAGGCAAACTTCAAATTGTATTCAGGCAACGGGTCTAACTTTATTGGGGCTAACTCGCAACTAAAAAAAAATTCGAAATTTAAGCTCAAAGTCTAATAGCAACACAAACAGCATAGAATTTTGCCCGTCCACGAATCTCCTCACTTTGCGGGCTTATGGGAAACGGGTATCAAGTTCGCTTAAAATGGGTACTTGGTAACTCAATGGTAACGTTTGAAGAACTTGCTCAAGTGGAACCTGTGGTTAAGTCTGGATCCCTATCTCATTTATCCAACGACCTCAACGGCATTAACCTACTTACGCCATCTCATTTGCTGATCTGTAGAAGTCCGAATCAAACGTTGGGTAAATGGAGTAGTTCAAGTTATCAAGATTCCAGGATGAATGATAACGGATAACACAGCATTTTTAGAAGAGCTGTGTGAAAGAATATTTAAAGAAATTTTAGGCACAATTTAAACGGCGGCAAAATTAAGTATCTATTTAATCAAGCACCTTAGTTGTAGTGAATGAAGAAAACTTGTCATCGTTGAAATGGAGCCTCGCTCGCATAATTGCAGTTCATCCGGAATTTGATGATGTGGTGCACGTTTCTTCTGCGAAAAACGTTTAGGCTGTGTATAAAAGAGCGCTAATTAAGTTTTGCCTTTTACCGGTATACAATTAAAAAGAGACAATTAATTTATTCTAAACCCTTATTTAATTTTATGTTCTTTGTGAAGCTCATTTCTTGAAGTCGGGGAGCAGGTACATGTAAATATGTTAAAATAACGGAATTTAAAATTTCCCTCTGTGTGTTTTATAAAGAAGTATTCTAAGTTTAAAACTAACTTATGACTTTCCTAGTCACAAACAGGTTAGTTATATCTAAGAATTTGCCAATTTTAGTTGTGTATATGAGCATAGCTTTTAGTAAAATAAATAGTTTAACAGAACTCGAAGTGTTTTATAATCTTTCTGTACATCCATGATAAATTCTTCGACGACTTTGGAAAAAAATCCCTTTTTTCTCCTACCAGTCACTGACTTATGAAAATAACATGTTTGGTGACAGGAAAACATCCCTTCATCATACTAAATATATAATAATCGGTGCGTACCAGATCTGGAGAATAATGGGGCTGATAAAGAATTTCGAAACCAGAGTTGTGAATGGCAACTATTGCCACCCGTTGTGCTATCCTCATGAAACAAAACGACTAGACTCAACTTGTCATGTTTTTTGTTTTTTATTGCTTCATGAAGTGTCAATATAAGATCCTCAAAATGTTATCCCGTGAATATGTGGTCACGTTGTAAATAATCAAGAAAAATGTTTTTTCAAAACCCCAAAAACTGTCACCATGATCTTGTCTGTGGAAGGCAATAAGATCTTTCACCGTCACTACATACTTTGTACCCTTGACCCTGGATCAAAGTGATGTATGGTTTTATCAACTGCCGCAAATCTTTCCAAACCTTTTTTTGAACGGGTGAGTTATACCCAAATCTGCCTCAGCAGTGATTTGCCTATTGCATTTGCGAGTAGTCGCTAACATTCTATCCATTCAACTAGCAGACCCTTTAAAAGTCGATTCACGGCGCAGAATTTGTTTCAACGCTTCCTGCTGAAAAGTCATCTTTCTGTTATATATTTTACTGAAATTCTTCCACCAAATCAATATTTTCTTTGAAACCGGTTGTTTTCGCTGCTCCTCTACCTGATGCTTGTTAATAAAGCCCTCTCACGAATTTAAAATCCAGAGACCAGTTTTTAGGTTTTGATTTAAAGGGGAAGACTCACGTAATACGTTACCAAAATCATTATGAATTTATTTTGACGATTACTAGTTCAGTTTTATGTATTTTTTTGAATAAATGTAACCATCGCCGTACATTAGAATTAATAAATCTTGAACAAAACAAGGCATGCCCTGGAAACCTTAATTTTAATGAAAAGTTCAGACAAATATTTTTTCACTAGTCGGACATACTATTATGCTGGGAACAATAATTTATGAGCTCTACTCGTATATTTATCTTATAAGAAATGAGCGCTTATGTGTTTATCTCCGATAAAAAATTGGGTTTTTAATTTCCACTTAGGTTATCCATGGACTGGTCATGAAAATAAGATTGCATCGACACAAAAGTTATTTTTCAAGACAAATAGTTCCTTTATAGACTATTGCACTGTACCCAACATTTGTAGACAGTTAAGAAATTTTCCAACGTTTATAAAATATTATTCAATTACTAATGTTACGTTGGCATTTGAAGTGTACTGTCGGCCTTCATTTGAGATTTTAGATTTGGAAATAAAAAATCCGCTTGTGTTAATTTCGGCGGTTATTGTGTATGTGGCAAAATTTAATTCCACAATCTTGAGCTGGAGTCAATTTAATTTGTACTTTGTAAACGGGAACGTTCTTTTGAAATAGCAACCTCAGATAAATTGCCTGGCCTCGTCACCTCTCCTTCATTACACAACTGATGCAGAAGTAAAGCATAGTATGTGGCGGTAATACTACACCTCTTTTCGAGAGAATCGATGAATATGATGCTTTTTAACCTTTGGATGTCAGTGAGCCATGATGGTATCGCTCTATGCATTGCCGCTTCATCTCAGGATGGAGTGGTGAATTCATATTTCTTTAACGGCAATGAATTGGTAGAAGAAAAATTCTTTATGCAGCTGAAAACAAGTCAAAGGTTGTGTACAGTTGTCGATTCGATTATGTCTATTTTCTGAATTGAATATTAACGGCATCCAGCATGCGATAATTCTTTTCATGGATAGACAGTTAGTGAGGATTCTTTGAACGCTCGCGTCACTATATCAAACCATGGACGATTTGCTTCACTGTTAGTCTGCCGTAGGAATGGACAATTTCCCCAATTTTAACCATTATAATTTTCGAACAACCAGAACACGTTTAAAATATGCACGTCATATTTTCAACAGTGGAAAGTACAACTCTAGACTCACCTAATGGTTCTAGTATATGAATACGAATTTCTTATTGCTCCATATCCTTCATTTTCAGATAGTTACCAATGCTCTGATTACATTTTTCCGCATTTTCACGAAATTCTTATTTCGACTACTTTGATTATTCACAACTTTATATGATATTAACATAAAAACCTCAAACTTGTCACTTCCTTCTATGATAAACTGCTACTTATAAATAAAAGTAATACTATTTTATATGGTTAGTCATTCGTCCGAGATCTAAATAAGGGGACATACAGAAAGAAATACGTTGTAGACTGTTTCAGTGCCTAGATATTTACATACATTTACCTAAATTTGTAGATAAATATTATTGACTGGTGAATTAAATTACCCATTAATAAATCTCGAATAGATTCACAATCATTATTTTCTTCTCAGATTAACGGTTATTAAAAGTTATAAACTTAGTTAGTTGACCATATTTTCAAAATCTACTGATTCCCAATGAATGTTTTACAAATATCTCGCTTGTTGCTTGAGGAACCGCCGCCTGTCATAATTTTACGGATATATTACATTGTATACCATGCTACAGGTTCAACTCGGCAGTTTTGTAATGGAGAATTTTCGCGGCACAGTGCGTCCATTCCATTATGGCCTTGGTAGAGATATACGAGGATCGTCAAGAAAGTAAAGAACTTTTGCGCATCATACATGGCAACGATCCTCCATCACCGCGATTGGATGTGCGTCAGGCAGCTCGGGCGTCTGCCACAATGTGAGCCAAGTTTCGTTGCGGTGGTACCACGCTTGTGTGTTTTGTGATCATTCAAAATGGCTATTCCAATAGAAAATCCCGCCAAATGTGAAATGCGTAGTGCCATTCGCTTTCTAAATGCACAAAATGTTCGGCCTATTGAAATTTATAGGCAAATTAAGCAAGCTTATGGTGAAAATGGATTAAGCGAGTCTTCGGTGAGGAAATGGTGCATAATGTTTAACCAAGGTAGAACCAGTGTGTACTATGAAGACCGGAGTGGAAGGCCATCACTCATGACTGACAAATTGAAAGTGAAAGTTGAAGAAAAACTTCAGGAAAACCGGAGTTCACTTTGCTACATGAAATAGTGTTAGAGCACCTGGGATACAAAAAAAATGTGTACTCGTTGGGTGTCTAAGGTGTTGACGATGTCTCCAAACTAAACGAATGGGAGCAGACCTTTGACTCAATACAAGAACGACGGTGACGGATTTCTCGACCGCGTTGCAAAGGGAGATGAAACTTGGGTTTCTTACAAAACGCCGCCCTGGAAACCAAGCATCAATCTATAGAATGACATCACTCGAACTCACCTTCAAGAGCTACAAAAGAAAAACCTAATTTGATAACCAGAAAATTGATGGCAACGGTTTTTTGGGGCCGAAAGTGTTTAATTCACTTGGAGTTCATGCCAAAAGGCGAAACAATAAACTCAGCGGCCTACATTGAAAGTCCGAAACGCCTTCAGTGCGCCATTCAAAACAAAAGGCGCGGGATGTTGTCGTCAAGGGTGGTTTTGATCTACGAAAATTCTCGACCTCACACCAGTGCACAAACACAGGAATAACTTCAAAGACCTAGGTGGGAAATCTTCGGGCATCCTCCTTGTAACCCTGACCTGGCACTAAGTGATTTCTATTAGTTTCCGAAATTGAAGGAGTTTGCAGGCGGAAAACAATTTGACAACGACAAATGCCTCGTAGAAGCAGTAACATCATGAGTCCGATCTTTCGCGGCTGAAGAATACAGCATCAGTATCGAGAAACTGGTTACACGATACAACAAGTGCCTTGACAGCTATGGCACTTACATCGGAGAATAGATTCAGGTGCTGTGATGTAAATAAGGTTTTGTGATGATATCCTTTGTTTTCTATTAGTTGTAACAATACCTTCTGGACGAGCCTCATATAAATATGAAGCTTCACCGGGACAACTTGTAAGTTATTCCTGCTTGATTTAAATTGCATTTTTACTTTCTCTTACCCTATATAAAATATAATAGGTAAAAGAGGAGGTATTGTTTTCGACCAAAATTTTCGATGTCGAAATTTTAGTGGAACTACACGTTTTCGAGTCCCCTGAGCACGAAAATCATGTTTTTGAAAATTGATCTGTGTGTGTATGTGTGTGTGGGTATGCGTGTGCTTGTTCGTGGATGTGCGAGTGCGTGTGCTTGTTCGTGTGCGTGTGCGTGTGCGTGTGCGTGTGCGTGTGCGTGTGCGTGCGCCGTATGCGCACGGTGCGAGTAGGCGAGCGCGTGCTTGTGCTTGTGCGTGCGTGTGCGTGTTCGTGTGCGTGTGCGTGTGCGTGTTCGTGTTCGTGTGCGTGTGCGTGTGCGGGTGCGTGAGCGTGTGCGTGTGCGTGTGCGTGTGCGTGTGCGTGTTCGTGTGCGTGTGCGTGTGCGTGTGCGTGTGCTTGTGCGTGTGTGTATGGGTGTGTGTGTGTGT